>JAHWFP010095184.1:0-39063 GCA_023313725.1 Lithobius niger | reverse complement strand
AGCCGCCATATTGGAAAATGGCGGCCCAATAGTCTAAAATTGTGCATTTTTTTCATAAAAGCGTGAAACTTGGCAGGAATGTTGTTTACTTAGAAATATTAAGAATTTATGCGTTTTAGACATTCTCCTCAATCGCTGTGAGCCGCCATATTGGAAAATGGCGTCCAAATTACTTGTTTTCCATAACACTATAAAAACTACCCGAAATGGACATGTTTAAGATTTTCTGAATGGTGGCGATCTATTCTTTCCATCAATCCTAACCGAAATTGTTTAATTTAGATAGCAACCGTCCTACACCCATTTAAGGGTGAAGAGGTAATGGCGTAGTACGCAGCGAAAGCGTATGATGATTTTAGAATTCAAAGTGCTCTTGCAGGCCCTCTAATAGCCCAAAGTGGACATGCTTAGGATTTTCTGAAAGGTATGGATCTATTCTTTCCTTCAATCCTAACCGTAATTGTTTAGCTTAGATTAGAATAAAAAATATGAGCATTACAATGACACTTTGAAATTGAAACTAGCCGCTACACCAATTACCGCTACACATTTAAACGGGTGTAGGACGGTCACTATCTAAGCGAAACAATATTAGGCTAGGATTGGTGGAAAGAATAGATCGCCACCTTTCAGTAAATCCTAAGCATGGCTATTTCGGGCTATTAAAAGGCTTGCAAGAGCACTTTGAATTCGAAACTCACCATTTGCTTTTGCCGCTACGCCATTACCTCTTCACCCTTAAATGAGTGTGGAACAATTCCTACCCAAGTTAAATAATTTCAGTTAGGACGAATGGAAAGAATACATCCTCACCATTCAGAAAATTTTAAGCAAGTTTATTTCGAGCTATTAAAGGGCTCGCAAGAACACTTAGAACACGAATATCACTATAACAACCAATTGAAAAAAGGAGCGTCTGTGTGATAATACTTTAAATACGATTGTGTGGTGAAAGGGTTACTCTTTTGTAAAAGATGATCTCTTTCATGTCCAAATTTGTGCGCTGAACGTCTTTGCTTCACTTTATGATTTTGATTCGTTGACGGTTAAGGAGTTGCAGCCAGAGAACCTTTTGGGGGAGAGTAAGTAACCCACTCCACCACCCCCTTTTGGGGGATAGTAAGTAAACCCCTCCCCCACCCCCTCGGGTGGTTTTTGAACTTGCTATCATATATTTTTTTCCAGTTACCCTTCATGTGCATCTATACCAAACTTAACGCTTTTCACAAAAAGTGGACAATTCCTTCAATTTTGAGCATTATAAAAAACCTATTATTTACATTACGGCTTATACTATGCATTAATACCATTCATTCATACCACTTCCAGTACTTATTTCCGGTTGTGTTTGGTATATCATTGGAAAGGCAATTTCAAGAGGAACAATACAGGCAGGGATTGTAATTTTGCAAACTGTGAAAGGGAATTCAGTGTTTCAATAAATAAAATTGAAAGTGTCGAATTTGGGGCAATGGCGAGTTTTCATTAATCATATTTTAGTATAATTTTGAAATGTTATTCACAATTGCTTTCAAGGCCGAATGCCGTTGGTTTCGTCTTTATACTAATTACTTCAAAGTAAAATCACAAATTCAGGGGCTTATTAAGCCAAAAGTAAGAAAATCGTATAATAAAAAATATTCAGACCGTGTAACTCACTGAATTCCGTGTAACAGTAGTTACAAGTAAGATTTTCAGATAAAATGGTTGGTCGTATGAAAAGTTATTTCATTTTTTTGGTAAAAAAAATTAATTACGAACAACAGGGAGAAAAAAAAAGAAAAGTTAAATCCGTTTTTTCGTTCAGGAGTTATGAGAAAAAAATTAATTTCACTGCCATTTTGGCTGCCCATTTACAATATGGCGGCTCATAGTAATTCAGGAGAATGCCTTCAACGCTTAAAATTCTTAATTTTATGTAAACACCATTCCTGTCAAGTTTCATGATTTTATGATGAAATGCATAATTTTAGACTATTGGCTGTCATTTTCCAAAATGGCGGCTCATAGCAATGCAATGCCTATAACGCTTAAAATTCTTAATTTTATCTAAACAACATTCCTGTCAAGTTTCATGCTTTTACGATGAAAATACACAATTTTAGACCTTGCCGCCAATTTCCAATATGGCGGCTCTTAGCAATTCAGGGGAATGCCTACAACGCTTAAAAGTCTTAATTTGATGTAAACAACAATCCTGCCAAGTTTCATGCTTTAATGATAAAATGCACAATTTCGTCTAATTTGGGGATATATCCTCCGAACTAGAAGCGAAAACACCCAAAACATTAACTGAACAAAAAACGGTTTCCCAGTTTAAAAAAATCAGCATTAGAGTTCGCATCCCCATCCTCACAACTATGAATGTGCACAAATAAAAACGCATTAGAGTTCACTTTCATGCAACGAACAATAATTTAAACTCCAAATTCAGGGAACAAGGATTGTGACATGCCACACTCCATGCACGCGCATACATAGACATCACTATCAAACAAACAAAAAGGTTGATATTTGACACCCAAAATACACATCCAAAATATAATATATGAAGTATTTTGACGCTTCCGTCATTGTACTGCGTGGGTAAGGAGTAAGGGCTCAAGAGTGAATGAAATCAGGGTAAGTACGAGTACAAATTGGGTGCTCCCTTAGCATTTATTAAACACGCGTGAGACAGCCTGAGTGGCTGTGTATACATTAAAGGAGACCCTGGTGGCTAAACAGTAAAGGTGTCAGGTTTTATTTACTAGATAGCATACCTAGTAAAGACATCCCAGTCACCCCTACCAAATTGCGAGGGCGACACCCTCTATTTATACATGAGTGCTGAGCACTTACAATTAAAATTGATGCACACCAACCCACTCAAGTAATTTCAAACCACTCTTAATATTTTTTATATTATTTATATTGCATAATTATTCATTTGTTAGAAATTCTATAACATTCTCTCCTTAAAATCTCACAGCCTGGACCAGCTGGCATTGTTTTCTTATTTACAATACAGTCTATGTCAACTCATTTAGCTATTTTAAACTTTCGTTCGTTTAACTTATGCACAATTGAAAGCTTCCAATAAATCGTAAACCTACCCGAAAACAAAACCAGTTAAGGACTACCGCCAAGTTTTTCGGCGATGTGAAGTCGTAATATCAAATGCCGGGCTCTATCGCCAAGATAATCCCACCGAGTAAGAGTTCGAAGGTTAAATGAAATCCATGAAAATTGCTTACTGCGCAATTTTCAATTATTTCATTTAACATTTGAAGTCTTAGTCGGTGGAAATAGCTTGGCGAAAGAGATCGGCATTTGATATCACGACTTCACACGGCTGAAAAACTTGGCAGGAATCCTTAACAAGTTTTGTTTTGGGGTAGATATTGGATATTTTTGGTCCAAATTGCTGAAATCCATTGTTTTCTTAGTAATTATGGGACGAAAACACCAACCTAGTTTTCTGGTCCATTTGTTTTTTTGTTGGCTTTCGTTAGATTTTTAGGGCGGCAGTCACTTTTTTTCATATTATTAGCATTTCTTATTAGTACTGCAAACGCACGGATTTATTTAATGTTCAATTTGGTAATGTTGCATAATACCAATGTTTAAAACAATGTAAAACAATCAAGTTGGTGGTTTGGAGCTCCCTAACCCATGAACCACTTGACCAATTAGAAAAGTCCATAAGAAAAGGCACATCTACAGAGCAATACCTGCAAAATGAGCTAAGAACCAGCTTTATTCACCGCATGAAAAATTCATTTTCGTATACCAAAAAGAGAGTTAGTAGTACGTAGTACGTAATTAGTCAAAGATCAACGTCATTCACGTAGTTATTTCAACAGGAAAAAGGTAAGCTGTGTCATTAATAGTGACTTTTATGTGGTAGGCGGCCAAAGTCTCCCGATCCAACAAGTTACACCCTTTTCTGTCGCATTGTTATTATCCTCATATGGCTGCAAACATCCAAACTACTTTTGCCGTAAAGACGCAAAGTGGCTAGCGGTCGCCATGCCAGCGTGTGTCTTGATCCTAATTTCTAATGCTGATAATTTTTTTTTACATTTTTAAACACAGCTAAAATACGCAAAAACAAAATACACTTCACGTAAGAAAAAAAGTGGCTTCCCGTCATATCAGTCCCCTTAACCTCCCCACTATAAATCTTTTAGCGACGGAGCTTTGTGCAAATGTCGTGATTTTCGTGTGTTCGCCGTTTGCTCTGGGCGAAAAATGTCTGTGGAGCACGCACAGCCTCAATCGTGCTAGTCAATGGCATGCTAATTGGGGGCACGCTGTGTCTTCGCTTCTCTACTCTTGTGACTTTCACCTCCGGAGTGGTAGCAGGGGCAGAAAATCAGTATTGCTAAATAGCTGTTTTATGAAGATTTCGCACTTGGGAATCAACCTCAGCGTTTACCTGTCACACGGTGAAGACCAAATAGTTTTCTTCACACATCAAGGAGTTTTTGGATTTTTAGTAGGTGTTTTAGCAATTTGTCTACTGGTTTGTTGTGCACTGTTCTGACCACCAGCCTGAATTGGTTTCGATTTCGCTTGCTTCTCAACAGGTTTACTGACGTCGTCAGAAGCCACGTCATTCGCCAAAATATGTGCTCTGATAATGTCCAGGAATATTTTCTAATAACTTTGCCGTTTTCGACTTCAACGTTAAATCGAGTTTCTGAATCTTTGCTATTTATTATACCATTTGCCATCTAGTTTGGGCGCTTCGTCATGTATCCCAACAAATAACCTTGCCAGCAATATTGAGAGGTTAGTTGTTGTTTATGACGTGTTCTATTTAAATATTTAAAGACACTTTCCTTGGAGGCTTTGTGGATATTTGAAATATGCATTGATGGCCCCGTAAAATCAATATGAATTCTATCAAATGCATTTAATGGTCGCTGCCATGCGTGTTTTTTTTTACCAGAAATGTTAAACGTCTGTTGTTAATTAGCAAGAAGTAAATGCTTTTACCACATTTTCAAGATCGTTGTTGATCTCTGGCCACCGTACTCTACATCGTGTAAAAGCATCGTTAAAATGGGCTTTGTTCCTGAAGGGTAAATCACAAATCAACGTATCCATAAACAGACCCATTAAGATGTTAAAAGATGCCTGAGCTGTGGTTTGGATTTATCCGATTTTTTTTGCAGGTCTTTGGACCGAATCACACGCACAGTCTACCTTTGAGCAGGTGGAACAGCAATTAAAGCCTTAAAGAGAGTTTTGCACCAAACTGCACATTAAAACCAATCCAGTTAAAATTGGACGTGGAGCAGTAACAGTACGAGTTCAGTTCCTCTTTCCACTCATTTGGCTGCATCTCTTGACAGGGAAGGTGAAATGAACTTGTTACTGTAATTTGTTCTAACATAATTGCGTAAGGATAGGGTGTGTGGCGTATGTAAATCCCATCCATTGTAGGGTAAGACAAGATAAATCTGATAGTGGTTATCTATAACGGTATGGTAAGGACTTGTGTAGAGCAGCGAGAAGATGATGACACTGCACTTCATAACATAATTGAGTATGGATAGGGCTCATGGAATATCCCAATGTTTGTATGGGAAGGTGAGAGAAGACTGATAATAAAATTTCTAAGTATACGGATCGAGTTTACAGCAAGAGGAACACATTATGCCACACCACTTTGGAGGGTGAAGTTGAGAGCACAGAAAGCAACATCTGATGGGAGTGGGCGTATAAATATCATCTCTTCTTCCAGTTGGTCAGACGCTGGTGTCTTTTTCTATTGTTAGATGGAACAAGCAAGGCAATAGTTGGGCTAGGTTCCCCTCCTCAAATGGGTGTCCAATTCCTGTAATCACAGTCACGTGTTAAACTGAAATGTATTCATTCATAAATGTTGTTATTTGCATTCTGAATATTTTCAAAACTGTTAGTATTACGGCAAATCTGTTTAGGTGATAAATATACAGTATGTGCAATAATAAATTATTTAATTTGGCTCTGTATTGTGCTAAAACCAGGCTTCAAGTAGTGTAATTCGTAAAACAAAATTAACACAAGTCACATAAGGTCCACACCATATGAATTTATTTAACTGTTAGCTACATGATTTGCAGGGAATTAAAATGATAGGTTTTCATTTTCATCCAGAATTGTGTCACTTTTTATACAGAGAATGTTTTAGGAGACAATGAAGCTGGCTTAAAAAGTATTTTTGCGAAAATTTATTGCAAAGAGTATATAAGTAGCTTTTAGTAGCTACTGCAGTAAGTTTGAAAATTATGAATTGTATTGAAAAAAATCATTTAACAATTAAAACTGAAGTGAACCAACTGAAGTTTAACATTTTCAACCAAAAAATATGATATTTCTACCTGATGCTACATTTTATGCTAAAAATCTCGTCGCATACACTTCTAGTTCTTAAAGAACACGTTTCTCGCAGATAGTTTCAGTTTAAACAATGAAACAAGATTCTTTGCCGTAACACATGTAGAGTATGCAAAAATAAATCTTGGTACGTAATTGTCATCTACGAAGGGTTAAAACTACGATAGAGTCGAACTGCTACTTTCTAATTGATGATGCACATAGTAATACAAAATATACTACCAAACAAACATTGTACACTCCAGAAAGCCGTTTGACAAAGGTACACGGGTTCATACATTCTCACAGTAACAGTTCACAAAATGCCAGATTCAGTGCTGAAAACTTTAAACTTCTGTTTTTTTAAAGTAACGCATTATCTAGCTGTACCAACCTTCACATTCTTTCCAATTATTAGTGCAGTAACAAATGCTATTACTAAAACCCAGATGGCCTTGTCCTCTAACATTTCCATACCATCCACAAAGTCTCTGGCTCCTGTATCAAGGAATTTTGCCACACCTCCGGTTAAGAGTCCAGTTGCAATGCAGACCATTACTCCTTCAGGCTGGAAGTACTCGTCGACGAATCCAAGAAGCCAAGAAGCAACTGTCGTACAAATGGAACTCAAGGCAAACCCTGCAGCAATGGCGGCTGTAGTCCTGGCTGCAATATTGCCTTCCCCAATGATGTGAGCTGTTGCAATGCTACCAGCTACTCCACCAATAAGTCCATCCTCGTTATCCAATGGAATAGCAAAGGCAAGGATTCCACACATGAGTCCGGCAAGAACTGGACGAATTCCTTGAAGTGCTGCAAAAATGGCAAGAGCTGTCGCCAATGCTGTTCGAATAGCCTGGATGGAAAACCCTACGATGATAATTGTGCAGAATGTTATTGCAACGATGTCCAAGACATGAGTAACGTCGGCAGTCTCATGGACGAGGAGAGCTTTTGTGTAGAAGCACATAGCATACGCACAGTAGTAAATGAAGACAGCACCGGGTATTCTTCCTAGATTGGCCATCTGTGGTTGGAAAACTGCAACAAAACCGGATGATTTGCAGTTATCGTGAAACATTTTAATACCTACCTAATAATATTAAAATGTTCGATTTATTAAAAGTGTAAACTTAATTTACCTATTTTCCCTAAATCGACATAACTGCTATAAATATTGTGAAAGTAAGTCGTAAATAAGCCATCAGCATATTCTAGACTTTTAAAATCATCATCCTGCTGTTTAACTATCTCAAACGGTAATGGAATTTCATCAGGCATTCACTCTGATCACTCGACAGGATTTGCTCATGTTGTTTGCGGTTCCTAGCCCGCAAAATGTTTGTTTTGCGTGTGAACTTCTCCTTTGTGGAATGCTCTGAAAATCGTTGTTTGATGTTAAATTTCGTTAATGGGTTATTTCATGCTGACAGGTTAAAACATACAACCTTAAAATATTTCCTTAGTTGGTTCGAAATTATTTATAATGCCTAATTTACAAAATTGTGAAAACGGAGTGACCACAGGTTTTACACGTCTACTGGGATTTTACGTTTCCTGCTAAAACTTTGACCAGTGTAAATTATTTAGGCGACCACCCACTTTTCGAAAAAAAAATTACTTTTTCATGGGAGAGCTTCAGTATTTCAGTTTTTTGCAAGGGGTGGGAACAATTCATAAATTTTTGTTTTGTGCCCTAAAAACATAAAAAGAACTAACTAAAATTAATAGCTGGTGAAAAGCAACTTTTAATTCTAATCTCATTTCTTCTGTTAACTACAGTCCGAGTCGCAAAATCCCACAGTATTTAGTAATAGGTTAGGCAACCAATCAAACATTTAAATAGTGTGCATTCAGACATCAGGTCCCCAGATGTTATGAAAAGATTACAAGTGGATTTGTTATTTCAAGGTTAGGAATAAGAAACCCCTTTTATGTCACATACTCCTAAACCAGAGTAAAAGTAAAAACTATGTGCAATTTCTGCAATGTGTGAAGAAATTAAAGTCACATAGGACTGTATTTTAAACTCGCAACGCCTTCAGGAAGTATAGCATTGTGAATAATTTCCACAGTAAATTCGTTTGAACGGCTTGGTAAACTATGTCAGTTTTAGAAATTCACCGATTGCCATTAAAAGATTGAATATATTATAAAAATGATTTCTCACTCTGCACTGCCAGGGACTTTTTTTTACTACCTTTACTACTTAAAATCAACTAGTATTGTTACAAGTCGTTGTTGTATTGGCAACTAAAAAAAGATTCAGAGGTAGGCAACAAATCTTATGGAGATGTCCTACGATAGGCAACAAATCTATCTCGTATTAATGGAATGTATCCGCCCAAAGTAGTCAAGGAGGATTTTTTTATTGAACCTTTAGTAATCGCATTAAAAAAAGCCATCAAGTCAAGTTAAATTTCTTTTTAAACACTACTTTGTATTCTCATGCCCATTATGTAGGTTTAACCAGAGTACAAGAATCAGATTTCAGCGGATTATTAACAGGAAAAAAAATAATGTTACGATGCAATGCTAAAAATAAATACTGCGTGCATCTAAATTATAACGAAATGAAATCTCAAGAAGTGGATCTTAACAGGAAATTGACGGTCTCAAAAAATCAACCAAAACAAGATGATCGCTTGCCAGAATTGTATGATGAAGACAGCATGCCCGTTTTGCCATTCTACACGACTAAAATAATAACATGCTAGCATTTTTTCATTAATAATTCGTGTACCTGCATGTTGTTGAAGATCGCACTACCCCTACCAAAGTCGGTTTTGCAGTTGCCGGGGAAAGTTAAAAATAATTTGCATATTTTTCTACAAATGAAAAGGAAGACAACTCACTTAAAAAAAACAATTTGTTTCATTCCCAAAAGAGAGTTGTTAATATTTTATTGCAGGTGCTAAAGATCCCAAGTAATACCTGTTTAATTTGTTTCCCTGTATATTCGGCCATCCGACTATATTGACATCCAAGAAATTTTTGTTTTACTATGGCTGAACAAATAACTGTGCCTTTCACGCCTGCAATGACGGTTTATCTTGGAGGCTCAATATTTGAGGGTATAACCAGGGTATGCTTGAGCAAATACAAATACGACAAACACTCAAATCAGATCGTCTCTTTTATATTACGAGAATGGAATGAAATGACACATGACAGGTGGCCGATGGCCCGGCAGGACCTTCAGAATTGTATATAAATCGATTCCATGGCCAGCGAAGGTTCTCTATACAACAGAGAAATGTTGCTTTACCCGCTTTAATGATACGATCGATAAGTGATAATGTTTGTTATGCTGAATTGCACAAGTCCTGAATCTATTGGTCTGTCTTTCAATGATTTCACAATTTGTGAAACTATCAATCCATCGTTCGATCACTTCAACCTCATTAAAAGATTAGTAGATAAAATCACCGAATGGGTAAATGCTTCAATGCATAATTGCTTTGATTTCCACATATTCCACGAGTAATTTCAGGGCTTTGTACTACCATGCTAAAAACAAAATAATAACAATATAAGTTAATAACTAGTTCGGATGCCAAAACTTTGTTCACCTGCCAGCCACCATGACAGATGCATCTTCTTCCGCACCTTGCCCAGTTAAGGTGGCAAAAAATCATCAGCACCGTAGCCCGACTTTGGTCGATGCTTATCTAACTTAAAAAGTCAGTTTGCTGTACTCGGCAGGAGACGAACATGTGTGCTCCACCATTCAGGATTCACTGGCTGCATTATTCCAACTCGAGCCCTATTGCGTCGGAGCCTATCCGCAAGGGATAAGTTTTTACCTGTATTTCCAGAAAACTGTAAATGAAGATGCAGTCATCGGCATTTTAAAGACCAATTTCTATCAGTTGTCTATTCGGTGTGACACCTTTGAAAACATAAATACTGTGGGAAAGGACTGTTTGACTGACATATTAAAAACGATCAAATACCACATGAGAATCTAACTAATGATGCCAAGTCGGTTTTATACTTTGATGTTGCGTTACCCGGATGGCTCACAAAACACATCGATCATGTGTACAATCTCACCAATCTATTTATACTTAGATTCACCCAATATTATCCGTATCTGGTGGCCCATGTAATGAACTCGCCATATTACAGCAACAACAATAATTAACGCACCTGTATACAGAAGGTTGTAATAAACACCTGTAGCATAAAATCCAAAAGTTTCATCTTTATTCGTTGTCGTAGGTAAGTTTTTTCATGTGGTAAACATTTTTTAAATTACAACATCCCAGTAAGATAACCTACATGTTCCTACCTAATCTAGATTAGACTTTAAATGAAGAAAAAATAAAATTAAATTAAAAATAATTCTATACCAGGAGTGGTGTGTAGGAGTTGGGAGATCCCAGTAGCCTCACTCATGGACACTACACTGAAGCATCTGGCAACTACTTGATTTGGGTCCCACATTATCTGGGAAGAGTACAGCTATCACAAAACTGATTTTAAATACCCGAGAACTCATTTATCCACCACCTACCAGCGTGTTCTATTGCCACGTAGAGGATCAGCCTCTTTTTGACATATTGAGAAAAGTCAGCCAGATTTCCATTCAATTTCACTCCACATTTAACAAGGAAATTTTCCTATAATCTGCCTTGTCACTCAATTTTAATTATGGACGACGTATTATACGATCTGCCAGTCACCCTCTTAAATAACGTTCTCAGGGGCACTCACCAGTACCACAGACACATAGCCATTATTAATGTGGGTCATAACCTGTCCTTTAAAACAGTAAAATCAATTTCCCTAAGCACGCAGTACTAATTTCTGTTCAAGTCCAGTCGGGACTAGGACTAAAGACAAGTGCTGGGCAAACACTGTAAACCAACACTTTATAACCTCCGTCTACAAGATTCGATCATAGGATCTTAAGATATCCTGTTTATATGCTTGCATCCATCCACTCCCGAAGCGTTACATTTCCATTCAAACATTAAAAAAATATGTACCTATTACAATTTCCATACCTACGTAGCACAGCTGAGAGAGTTCTAGATTTTATTCCACTACTCGAATTACTGTGTATAAATTGTACCTCTCAACGCGTGAAACGTATTCTAGTCGGTTGTCCCGAAGAGTGACAGGTGCTGTGTTTAGCATCTTTAAAACTGTTGAAGGGGAGATTCCCTTTAACCTGGATCCAGAAAAGGAGTCTTAAAAAATACATTAAATTACTCTTAAAAGATTCTTCTAAAAGTTGTTGTCAAAAAGAAAAACACGCACATTTAGCCAAAAGTCAAAGCCACCATCATAACTCTAGTCCTCGGTCTCCTGGGTGATTTTTAATTTGGGTTTAAAATATACAAATGCATGCAATTGGTGCTAGTGGTTGTCACCGTCAGAAAGCAAAGAACCACCCCTCACCCAATTCAATAATCTAGTCGATTTCATGAGGTAAATATTAGTCAACCAAATGCTTACTAAATGCAGCAAATCCAAGCTTTACACTCAGATGTTGCAATGTTATTTAGATGTGGACAAAAAGTACGATGAGGATGCTTTAAAAGTGATAGTTACACGATCTGTGGCCCCCGCTACAGGCACCCCAGGCGGCCACTGCGGCAGCGTAGGGGAAGGCTTCTTGTGCATTTGAAGAGGACCTAAAGCCAGTCAACGAATATAAAACCAACATGTCAGTGGTACGTAAAAGTTCAGGGCATGATCAAGCGTTTTTCAGATAGTAGTCACGTAACGTAGAATAAAACGCTTTACGTTAGATAATACATGACGGTAGTGTTGTAGAAGGTCCAAACGTTATAGATTTAATTCATGGCTCAATTTCCGATGATACGAAATTAAGAAAAAAATTGGAAAAAAATGCCTGGATGGCCGTTTATTAGGGTCTATGTCTATCGCAAGAAGGCTCTGAAAGTTCTTTAAAATGCCTCGGCTATGGTTTTAAACCAAGTTCCCCTCCCTCTAGTATTTGGGACCTGTCCAGGCATCTTGATGACGCCTAGCGAGCAAGCGTTGATAGAATTGGATGATGAGCCGAAATCGTACTGGTGGGACAATGATTGCCACTAATGACGTTTTAAAGTCGTATTTACTTCAAACCTCAAGATGAGGGAGTTTCGCCGAGGATGCTAGGCTGTGCACATCTATCAAGGCCAAGGATCATAAAAGTTTAATAAAAGCAATTAAGAGCTGGCTGGTGAGGCCAATTACACTCTGTGTAGGCCTATTACACGTAATTTTGAACGCAACAGGATTAGGTTCGGCAGAAATAATAAAATTTGACGAATGGATTTAGCCAACATATGCAATTTTTCTCCCTACCGTTATGACATTAATTTTTTTTTATTAATTGTAATATACGTGTTTTCCAAGCAGGCATTCGCATTGAGTCTCAAAGATGGGTGCTTCAGTTCTTCAGGCTTTAACTGAATTATTTAACAGGGGGTGTTCCCGGAGGCCAGCTGGTCCGACTATGGGACAGATTTATTTTAACATTGCAGTAAACAGGTTACATAAGAGGTCCAATGTGCGTCATTATGTCACTAAAAACGAAAATGTTAAAATCAGTACAGCCGAACACTATAGTCCGACATTACGTGCTAGAATTAGTTTTTCGCACGCAAACAACACTAATCTTTATATAGACGTTTTACAAAATGTTTTGGACGCTTAATATCGTTCCTTTCACAGGAGAATTAAAATGAAACCTGTATATACGGAGTCGGTGGGTTTGGTGCTGAGGACGCCGTCAGAATGGGGCTGAGAACTAGGGTCTTTGACACTGACGGATTTAAGGAGATAGCCTTGGGGGGAGGGGGGCAAAGCCCCTGACTTCTCGAAATTCTGAGGACTTTTTTGTTTTTTTTTAGCAAGCTGAAACCCAACAACGTTCTTTGTTACTAGTTCTATATTTCACTGATGCTTCGGGAATGAAGGCCCCTTTTACGATGAAGGCCCATGAAGGCCCTTTTATGTTGAAGGGCCGGGGTGGGGGGCTTGTCGCCCCCCCCCCCCGTTAAATCCGCCCCTGGTCTTTGACAAAGGCTACATTCTAAATTGGTCGGAAGGGATTGTTTATATTAAAGGCAAGAATCGTATACATCCTGTGTTCGTATGAATACCGTAAAGGTTTACAATAATAAGAAGATTTTGGGAACCGGGTGTGAGCAAGAACTACAATCCTTCAGACCGCCAGCAGTATGTTAATTAGTGCGCCTACCGTACCAGGAAACATGTTGGGCACACAAAATATTTTGTCAAGTAGCAGATCGAATTGTAAATGATTGGTTTTAATATTCACACAGAATCATGTGTTTTTCATGAATAAAATCTTCATGGATTACTGATTATGAAGATATTTAAATATGAATGACGGATTATATTTCCGTCTTCCACGGAATGCGTCTATGGATTTATATCCAAGTAACACCTTGCAAAAGTATAAGGTTCAATTACCCAAACCAACTCATTTTTGGAATATAGTACAAGGTAGCATTGTGTTAGATGTCGTTCATCAACAATTTTAATGATATTTGGAACATGATTGAATTAACCTTCAGCAATTAAATGACTCTAAAATTCCAGTTGTTTAAATAAGACCCATCAGACAACACCTTATTATGGGACTCAAAAGTCCCGTAATACTGTCCTGCCTGACACACTAATTTAACAATGGGATTTTACCCTTCGATATTACCAATGAAATTAAATCATTAAGAAGTAAAAGTGTGGCAAAGCTGTCAGTGGGCACTCTCCCCCTCCGTAGGTTGTCACACATAAAAGATACAGGAGGTTTCAAATTAGACAGTAGTAATCTGACATTGGAAATACTTCACTGATTTTATACTGTGGGTTAATTGAAAAATTTAGTTTTAAGACCTCGGACTTTATCTGGGTTCCCCTAGCTCTACAAATTCTAGGATCAGTACAAGATTATTAAGATATCATTACACTGCAATTTTTTGGTGACATTAAAGCACCTTTGTTACGAATAGTCAATGTTGAGGGTGAAAAGAGGAAGATACGAATGCCACATTCAACGAACTGCAGTATCTTTTATTAACGGAATTGGGCAGAATATTAGTATAGATATCAAAAATGATACTAGGTTCCATATTTCTTTTGGCTTCTTCAGTCACACGGTCACATCGTTGTTAGCTTATACGAGTCCTATAAAAGAGTAGGTAGGCTTTGTTTTTTCATCATTGTGACATTATCACGTAGCATTCGTGTTCGTATACAAATTAATACACTGGTCAGGCCCGGGGGGGGGGGGGGCGCATATCCCCATGCTCATCGTCAGGCATGGTCAGGGGTCCCCGTTCATCTCTCTGATGCGTATGTTAATGCCCTTTTTAAGTAGTATAGGTCGCTATTTTGGTAAAAGCTTTCAGCACAGGTGTTGGTTTAGGAGCCAACTGTTTAGCTGGGAAACCCTTTAAAGACTCAGCGAGACATAGGACCAATGAAACTCCAAGTGACAAAACGAGTGATATGGGGAAAAATTAAAATGCAGACGGGGTTGATGAGCACCATTATGTGCATAAAATGTAAATGTTTGGGTAAAGGTAAGATAAGCAAGAAAAAAGATGGCTACAATTAAAACTTGCATAGGGCTCAGGGAGTATCCCATTCTTTGTATTGGAAGACGAGAGTAAACTACTATACTTTCTTAAGTATACTATACTAGAGATAGTATATTTTTAAGTATACTGATAGAGTTTATTACAAGAGGAACATGATACTATGCCTACACCACTCTTGATGGTGGAAGCGGGAGCACAGAAAGTATTAGTTGATGAAGCGAGCATACACATGATCAGTTGCACTTCCAGAAAGGGGTTCTAGTTACGCCTGCTGTGTTTTTTAGGTTGCTGCCGAGTTGGTAAGCCACTAGTGTCTTTTCCTATTGAAAGATGGGGCAAGCAAGGCTGTATTTAAATGTAAGGCATGCTACAGCCTGCCTATGTTGACCTCGTCCAAGGGGTCTCCAATTATTGCAGTCATAGACACGTGTTAAATTGAAATATGAAAATTCATGAATTTTGCTGATATTTGCATTCTTAATATTTTCTAAGTTATTAGTATTACGGGAAAAGCAGTTTAGGTGATCGGTATACAGTGTGTGCAATAACATATTTAATGAACTTGGCTCTGTATTGTGCCTAAACCAGGCTTCTAGTAATAATTCATAAAGGTTCTTAACAAGTCAGGAAAGAGACATTTTACGGATTTATTTAAATATAAGCTACAATATTTGCAGATCGAATTGTAAATAAATGGTTTTAATATTCACACAGAATCATGTCTTTTTCATGAATAGAATCTTTTAGCAGACGAAGAGCCACTATAAAAGTATGGTGACTAAAATTTATTGTATGAGGAATGAATTAACTTTTAGTAGCTATTGTAGAAAGTTTGAAAATTATGAACAGTGTTGATGTGTTAATCTTTTTACTTGTTCCAACTCATGTTTAAAATTTTCAACCAAAAATTATTATTTTTCTACTTGGTTGTACATTTTGTGCTGAAAAACTCGATGCACACACATACTTTTAACTATCAAAGCACAACTTTCTAATAGTCAGTTTCAGTTTAAAGATTGAAACAAGTTTCTTTGTCGTAAAAAAAATAAGTACTTAATTTTCATCTATCATTCTAAACCATGTTTTGAAGCATCAAAACTACGATAGAATCGAACAGCCCTATCATTCATGATGCACATAGTAATCAAAAATATTTTTCACAATCAAACAAATATTGTACACTCCAGAAAGTTATTTGGTAACTTACGGACACACATTCTCACAGTAACAGTTCACAGAATATCAGCTTCAGTGCTGAAAACTATAAATTTCTGTTTTTTTTTTAAGTAATGCATTATCTAGCTGTTCCAACCTGAGCATTTTTTCCAATTATTAGCGCAGTAACAAATGCAATTACTAAAACCCAGATGGCCTTGTCCTCTAACGTTCCCATACCATCCAGAAAGTATTTGGCTTCTGTATCAAGGAATTTAGCCACACCTCCAGTTAAGAGTCCAGTTGCAATACAAACCGTGAATCCTTCAGGGTGGAAGAACTCATCGACGTACCCAAGAAGCCAAGAAGCAACTGTAGTACTAAGGGAACTCAAGGCAAAGCCTGCAGCTACGGCGGCTGTAGTCCTGGCTGCTATATTGCCTTCCCCAATGATGTGAGCTGTTGCAATGCTACCAGCTACTCCACCAACAAGTCCATCCTCGTTATCCAATGGAATAGCAAATGCAAGGATTCCACACATGAGTCCGGCAAGAACTGGACGAACTCCTTGAAGTGCTGCAAAAATGGCAAGAGCTGTCGCTAACGCTGTTCGAATAGCCTGCGTGGAAAACCCGACAATGATAATTGTGCAGAACGTGATTGCAACGATATCTAAGACGTGGGTAACGTCGGCAGTCTCATGGAGGAGGAGAGCTTTTGTGTAGAAGCACATCGCATACGCACAGTAGTAAATGAAGACAGCACCGGGTATTCTTCCTAGGTTGGCCATCTGTGGTTGGAAAACTGCAACAAAACCGGATGATTTGCAGATATCGTGAAATATTTCAATACCTTCCTAATACGATTAAAATGTCCGTTTCATGAAAAGACACTTAATTTTGTATTTTTTTTTTAAATCGACATAAAACTGCTATCTTTTAAAGTTAGGAATAAGAATAATCGTTATCAACCCCCTTTTATGTCACGTTTTCTTAAAATAGAACAAAAGTGAAAACTATGTGTGAATTCTGCAATGTGTGAAGAAATGAAAGTCACATAAATGTCATTCGAACGCCTTGGGAAGAGTACTAAATCCTTTTGGGCTTAACGTTGCTTTTTGCTGCTGTAATTTAGTGGGTCCTACAACAATCTAACAAGTCTTAATACAAATTGTGACGAATGTAGAACTTCAGTTGTTCATGACTTTTGAAACATTATGGCGCAAATTTACGTGTACGTTTTGCAAGCCTAAAGCATTAATTTACACAGCCATGCAAAATATAGAGAAAGATTTAGAAATTTCAGGATATGAAAATATGTACAATTTTAATAAGTTCCAGGTAATATCACAATCTATGGATTCGAAAATGTATAAAGATGAAGGGAACCGACTTTTCATCTTGGCTTGTGATTGCCATACATTCTCCAAAGGAGAAAAGTGGTCTTTCAGTGAGGATGTTCCTTTTTTGTTGGTGCGTATTTGGTAAAAATAATGTAAAGCTTGTGTTCTCGAAACACAGTTTAAGGCATCCTTAAAGTGTGACTGCTGAAGCTGTTTTCTTCACTCCACGATATTTTAAATTGCAAGGTGTAATAAAACATCTTGTAGTGTATGTCACTGCAATGCCCACGTCACTTGTACATTCTACATTGCGACATCATCCAAGGATGTAACTTGGATGCGTTTGATTGTAAAAGATCTTGTTCAAAGGCAATAGCCTAAGCACTGACTACATGTTGAGACACACATATACGAACAGAAACATACATCTACGTATATAACAGATTGACTTGCAATAAACTGGGTCATTCCCCCACCGTTACTGAAACAGATGTTTCATATTAGGCTAATCAGCCACCAAGGCCTACTATGTATCAGTGGCGACGACCAAAATGAGTAAATTAGACGAAGCAAGCAGTTTGCATGAAATTATAATTAAATTAAAACTCCCGTTCCTGCTCACAGCTCCTGATTTGGTAGTGGGTAAGGAAATTTCGAATTTTTACAAATTATGTCAGTTGTAATGGTCAGGATGGAGTTAATATTTTCTATTTTTTTTTTCTGCGCACGGCAGCTTGGAGTGATTCTGGCAATTGTCAGTTAAGGCCAGAATTTATATTTAGTGATTTTATGTAATTGCTATTTTGTTTAATCATGGGAGTATAAGCATTCAGGAATAATTTTACTGAAATGTTGTCCTTTGTCACACGAAAGCACTGGTTCCCCCCATTACTACAAAGGGTTATACCACTGGCTGAAAACGCGATCAAATTAATCGTTTAATACTTGAAGTTGTCCCTTATTGTTTGGATAGACTGGTTAAGACTAGTGTTCTTGTTGTATTTTGCTGATTATAATATGATATTTATGCTGAATATGTTGTTTGAAAATCACTCATGTTAGTAAGTTAGTCAAACATCATTAGTATTTATTTATATTTATTTAAATATGCAAGTTATTGAAAATTACTTGGTAGTAGATTAGTAAACATGTTAGTGTTTAAATGAAATATTAATTTATGGTAGGCTGGTACGAATTATTTAATTTTCCAAAAGCTACTGGATAAATTTAGTAGGCCGGATTTATCCAAATTTTGCAATGTCGGATTAATGCCCGATTTATCCAAATTTATCCAAATTTTTAATTCGGGTGGGGAACCTAATTTTTCTTATTATTGAATTAACTTGTTGTTAAGAATGGACTTAACTTTGAATTGTGAAGAACATTTTAGGCTAGCAGTATGGACGAAGTTAACTCTTTATTTCTTCTTTCCATTAAGGCTTACTTAAAATGACAGTCCCCAAGCCAAATGGGTTGTTTGAATGTTTCGATCCAGAATTAGATTCGATAGAATTAGATTCAAATAGAAGCAGCATTTAGATTATCTTTTAAGGCAAAAAAATTAATGACACTGATCGTGTAGACATATTAGAGGCAAGTGTAGATAGGAATATGTTCGACCTGTTATAAATAGTCTTGCCCCAGCCTTGCCTAGTGCTACTACTTACAATGCACTCGTTAAGTAAGATTTAGAAAACATCGAACTACGTCCTGGTGTTGTATCAGAACGCAAAAAAATTTTCAGACGAAACCAACAACCAGGCGAGACAATCGGCTTATTTCTTGCAGTATTAAAAACTATGACTAAATACTATGATGCCTGTACAGATGTTAACAAAGTAATGCTTTGCGATAGACTGGTTGGAGGTGTAAAATTAGAATAAATCCAACGTGAGCTTTTAAAGAAAATGCTTGTGTTAAAGGAAACGACCATATTTTCACTTTTAACAGAAGTGGCTGTGGTCGATCGAGTAGAAATTAGGAGCGGAATGGTGGCGGTGAACTTTGTTAAAAAACACAAAGTCAAGGGTTCAAGTTTTAAATCTAAAGCTAAGCCAGAAATCCTTTGTTTTTGCTGCGGTAAATCCTGGCGCATCCGCTCTAGATGTAAATATAAAGAGTATTCCTGTGGCCGATGTCATGAAAAAGGCCATATGGAGGCTGTGTGTCACAAAATATCCAGTGAAGAACGTAAATTTTGTAAAGTACGTAAAGGAGCGTCAGCACCTTTAAAAACCCTTCTCAAGCTAATGCTAACAGTCACAACGAGCTCATGGGCAACACCAATAGTTCTCGTACATAAACCGACTGGCCAAATTTGCGTAATCGGTGATTACAGCACAACTGTAAATCCATAATTAGAAAGCGATCATTACTCAGTGCCAACAGCACCTGAGCTTTTTATGGAGTTAGCAAGCTGTGATACGTTCAGCTTATCGATCTTAAAAGGCACATTTTTGAAGATTGAACTTGATGAAAGTGTACAAGATGTTTTAGCTGGAAGTATGCCGTTAGGGCTGTTTAAGTTGCGAAGGATTCTGCTTGGTTTGGCCAGCAGCCACGGGATATTCTAAAGCTTGATGGCAGGACTTACTGCCAGCTTCCTAAAATGCCAACCATTTTATAATGATATATTGGTCAGGGGCAGGAACACAATGTTGCACTGCACGATTTATTAAATGCCTTGCAAGATTCAGGGCAGCGTCTTGGGACTGATAAGTGCAAACTATCGTAGCCCATTTAAAAGTATCTTGGTCATATTATTGATAAATAGGGCATGCACGCACAAGCTACTGGAAGTGGTTGAAGTCATAGTTAATGTATCAAATCCTAGTACTATACCTGAGTTACAGAGCACTTTAGGGTTCATCAATCAGCATTTTAAAAATTTCCAAAATTTAGTTCTTGTTCTGGCCCCTGTTACAAGCCTTTAAGCCCCAATATCAAATGCAAATGTCGTACAGTTTGCAGCAAAGCTGTAGGAAAAGTAATTATTTTTTAAGCAAAGGCTGTACAACGTTTATACAAAGTTTTCGTACATTATAATCCAATGCTCAAACTCAAGCTAGTTTGTGATGCCTTCCCTTATGGTTTCGAAAGTTGCTTAATGCATAACGTATGCGACAAACCCATCGCTTTTGCTTTCTGTAAATTCTTAACAGCAGAGCAAGCCTATTTGCATTTCGGTTGCGATGCTGTAAGCATTTACTGGAGGATTAAAAGGTTTCATGAGTATTTTTATGCACAACATTTTATATACCAAATGGCCCATAAAGCACTCCTGCGGATTTATGGGAGAAAATATGGCATTCCTCAAATGGCAGCAGCAGGCTACAGCACTGCGCATTAATATTGAAAGGGCGTTATTACACTGTCCAACGTGTAGCAGGGAAGACAAACTTGACTACAGATGCATTATCACATCACGTCTACCCTTACAGAGCAGCAAAAAATTACAGACAAAACAGAGCGTTACAAAGTTTTGGTTGCAGAAATAATCGTAACACTTCTTTTAAAAGGGAAACTATAGCTAAGGTTACAGCGAAAGATCCTATTTTCTCAAGAGTATTACTGTACACCAAGAGTGGTTGGCCTGAAAAGGTTGCTGATACGGACATGAAACCTTATTTCGTTCAGCACCTTGTCTTGAGGGTTGCTAGAAATTGTGCTGTCAGTGTTTCATATGCAAATTTTGAAAGGTTTACATAGAGTACATTGAGGATAGTTAAGATTAGGGGAATATCCCAATCTAAATGTTGAAGGCTCAAAATTGATGAACAACATGAAGAAAAGGTTAAGACTTGTGACGCTTGTCAGCAAAATAAAGACACGTTGCGGGTCACAAACACAGTTAAGAATACTCCTTGAAACCTTTTCAACGTGTCCATGTATATTTTGCTGGACCACTTGATGCCCATTCAAAATTTCCTTTTGTTAAAGAAATGAAAGCCACAACGTGTAAGAAACTAAATGAAACTGTTAAGAATTTATGACGTATTTTTGGGGTGATTTATACATTAGTTATGGACAATGAGCTGCAATGGACAAGCCACGAGTTTAAGCATTGTTATAAAATTGAATGGCATTTGTAACCTTACTGGTCACGCTTATGCCCGTTGGAGCAATGGGCAATGTGAAATCTTTGTTCGCTCTTTCAAAAGCACATATAAAGCAGAAAGACTGAGGGGGTTCTGTAAATCAAACAGTTAGATATTATTTAACATCTGCTGGAATCACCCCAAATGAACACGCCTAGCAAGCATACTGTAGGCAGAGAAATGAAAAGTAAGCTCGACTTACTGTTACCAACTCCTATTGAGATTGTTTATACGAAGTAGAAAAACGAAATCAAGAGCACAGCATAAAATTTCAAGGAAAATAGTAGCTCATTCATGTGTGCGGGTTCGTAAGTATTCACACTCAGTTATTCAGACTCAATATTATTATTTACTCAAAACAATGGTTGCCAGCTACAGTGATCAAAGAACTTGGGTTTTCACAATTCGAAGTACGCACTAATAATGGTGTCACATTGCGCAGACATTCAGAGCAGTTGAGGTTACGAGATGTTTGCAAATCACCTGTTTCTGGATACCCAATAAAAAGTACTAACAACTACTACTAAAGTACAGTAAAACCCGTTCGCCAAAGCACCATGATATGAACGAAATGTACCCAAAAGGCGAGTTTAGTGATCCAAACAGGAGCTGTTTGTCTCAGCAACATCTTCCCCACAGCTAAAAAAAACTTAAGATCGGCGACATACCATCATCTCGTGACAGATTTTGGAAACTATTTCAGTTTTAGAAATTCACCGGTTACCGTCAAAAGATGGAACATATTATAGAAATTATTTCTAAATCTGCATTTGCAGGGACTTTTTTTTACGATTTTTACGATATAAAATCAACTAGTAATGGAACAAGTCGTTTTTGTAATGGGAATTCAAAATAGATTGTAAGTTGATTTATGGAGATAACCTACTACAGGTAGGAAAAATGTCTCGTATTATTGGAATGTTTCCGACCTAATTAGTTATGTAGGGATTTTTTGTAACAAACCTTTAACAACCGCATTTGAAAAAACCTTTAAGTCGAGTTAAATTTCTTTGTTTAACAATGCTTTGCATTCTAAATCCCGTTATATAGTTTTAACCCGAGTACGAGAATCACAATGTAAGCAGATTATTGTATGAGGAAAAAATAATGTTATGATACAATGCGAAAAAAATAAATACTGCATGCATGTCAATTATAACGTGAACGAAAAAGTCTCACTGTGGAGTTTTAACACGAAATCTGTTCTCCAAAACAATATAGTCTCTTGGTATAATTGTGTGATGAGAACGGCATGCCTGTGTTAGCCATTCTACGTGAGAAAAATAATGACATGCTAGCATGTTTTAATTATTAAATCGCACGCATGCATGTCGTCAAAGATTGCGTTCACTTCTTCTAATTGGGTTTTGCAATTGCTTGGGAAGGTTAAAATAATTTGGATGTTTTTTATTTACAAATGAAAAGGAACACAACTTAATTAAAAATACAAATTTTGTTTCGTTCCAAAAAGTATAACTAGACCATTGATATAAAGGTATGAGTAAATGATACTAAATTATGATTTTTCATTATTTACCTGTAAGGTAAATGTAAACTACGACGGCCACCGTTACAAGTTGACACACAGGCGTGAGGGTGGAACATATCTAGGGCAGAGAAGGGCAGTTACCCCGAGGTGGGGGGGGGAGCTACACTTGTCGATCCTTCGTTCACACACTCCCATTTTTCTTCTCTACACCTTCCTTACTTTTTATTCCCTGCTCTCCTTCCTCTCACTCCAGTTTCCTTTTTGTGCTGAATTCTCCACAATTTTTTCCCGAATCATTTTATTTTTATTCTCAACCAAGAAACAATTTTTCGTTCATTGATAATGCGGTTGCATGTTTCTCGTTAACCTAAATTGTTGATCCGCAAAACTGTTGCAGCTTTTTTCGTTTGTAAAACTTCAATGTGAAATCCAATACTCACACCAAAGGTTCATGGGGTTTTGTAACGAGCATTAACCACTTCTGGTTATCTGTCCGCCGGAGCCCTAATTCCCTACGTCTGCAGCACCCGGATTCCCAGATACTGAATTCAAAAAAGGTTTCTAACAGTTGGTTTCTAACAATTTCCGATAAATTTTCCCTAATTTCAGGCCTAAAACAGACCAGATTGTCGATCTGAAAAAGTCTCTGTCAGAGTTGTACTTGATCCGCATACAAAATTTAATCAAATTAAACTCCAATTATTACTCATGTTATATTACTCTTTTAACTTTTGAGACATGGCACATTTCATAGAAATGGATAGATTTTTTTAGGTGCTGGTGCTCCAGGCATGCAATTTATTCTAAAATACGAAACTATTTTTATATTTCGTGGTAATTTCTTGTTGTAAATTTTTTATAAATAAATTTATTTATTTATTTCAATGAACAGACGAAATTAAAAATGAAATTTTGTGTGGGAATAGCCAAGAAGACAGCATCCTGCAAATCAGTATCACATCCTTAGATATTACTCACTTAGAAATTGGTAGAACCCCGCATCGCTACAATAAAAAGTAATGTTTTTTTTCATTCTTCCCGCTTGTGTTGTCTTTGTTAAGTTGTAAACATTTCTTGGTGCACGTGTTGTATATTTTAAACTTGCTGTTAAACTGTTGCTTGTTTACGGGTAAAAGGAAAGAATCCGTTTTTCAGCTAAACACATATATTTTTAAACAAAACTAAGTTACTTTGTTAATTTCGAGGACAATAGCCTCGAAATTGTCAGCTGGAAATGATAGATTGGTTTATTTATTTCGTAGATGCAGGATTTAAAAGCTGAGCTAAATTGGTTCACATCAAGCAGCAACAATCAGTGCGTGAGCGAAAATGGACGCATACATCAGAATATGCAGTAAAAAAAAATAAATCATGTTACTCCCAAGCTTTTATTAGCACTGCCGGTACTTTTCAGTGTTTGTGTGCACACAAGAATTTTTTTAATGGACAAGAGGAGTAGAGGCCTCAGAATGTAATGTGCAAGGCCGTGCTTATTAAGAGTTCTCGTTTGCGCACAAGAATTTTATTTAATAGGACAAGAGGAGTAGAGACCCCAGAATGCATTGCTGCAACATGTGACAGTGGGCAACAAGAGGAGAGGCGCACAAGATCGGATTAAGAGATCACTCGGACAAGATACAATGATGATTGAGCACTGGGAAAATAACGTTGTCGTTGTTATCTTCTTTGAGTTAAACTTTCTCTGGCGACAATGCTGACTCGTAGTTGAGAACCAAAGTGAAAGCATCCTGGTTTGCACTTAACTCTTCTAGATTTACACCTTAGAACTATGTTGTTTGGACTATGATAACCTAAGTCTATAATGTTGAGGCCGGACACAAAAAAGGGGGGGGGGGCGAGATTAATGAATGACTTGTTTTGTTCTATGACGCGGGCTTTGGAAGCCAGTTGAATTATTGTTTCCAAATTTTTTTCCTCGGTTTGTTTAGCGAACTTACTACAACTGTCTGCAACAATGAAGAATCAACTATGACTCTGCAACGAGCTAACACACGCTAAATCTAGACACACGGATTGGGCGGGCCAAAGCATGGATGGAGCACGGACATGAAATTCTAATGCTCCTTTTTTTACAAACAAAATTGCACGAAGAATGGAACTAAAATAAAAGGAACCGAAAAAAAAAAACCAAAAAAATTAACTGAACAAAATAGGGCTGCGCCACTTAGAAAAAAAATACTAGAGCTAACGTCGTTATAAAACTCACAGCTGTGAAAGCACACAGATAAAATCGCATTAGAGTTCAATTGAACGAAACGAACTATATTTTGAAATCCCATTAAAAAAACAAAACAAAACAAAACAAATCCCCAAATAATAAAACGCCTTCCAAAATACACAAATTAAACACACCCACCCACCCTCACTGAAAGGGCTCAATTAAACAAATTGCGTTCATTTTCTGATATTATTAAGGAGTAAAAACAGTCCTTGTTCCCTAGAGTTCGAATTTTAGTTCGGTTCGTTTAAGTTAACTTTGATCGGTTTTTATTTGTGTGCTAGCTGTGAGTCCCATGAGGATACGAGCGCTAATGCTGTGTTCTAAAGGCGAACGCGTTTTTTTTTTGTTCAGTTAAGGTATGAAAAGTACATAAAAATTACATTTAAAAGTATGAAAGATAAGTGGGTTACTGTCATTCTTCAATACCTGACCCCCTTCGGCAACTTTATTATTTTTTTTATGAAGTAATCTCACACAAGCACGATATTGGACCCTGGCATTGAATCCTGGCACAGGATTAAATAATTTTACGTATTTAGGTTTAATGTTTTATTCGAAAGCATGATGAACAGAATTTTAACTAATTCAAATCAATAATTTAAAAAACAAACTGATCTTTGTGGACATCCCAAATCATAAATAATATTTACTTGGGAGTAGAGTTAGGTCGATTAGGCCGTCTAAGTTTTATACGTTAAAAGTAATAACTTCAGTTAAAAATCAATGCATCACTCATTAGGGTGTTCATCACTAGCCATGACGCTCGAAATTTTATCCATTCGGCTAGACGAAACAAACAGTGACAGTTTAAGACAAAAAATATGTTACGTAAACATTAACATAAAAATTATAATCCATACGAAGACAGTCCTATTCAACACACCCAGTTGTGGCGAGTTATTTCAGAAAGAACCAAGAACACTTGGAATCACAGGAACGCCAAGTTTAGCTTTAAAAATAAATCTGTCAAAATATATATCTGCTGAGATACGGAGACTCGTTAGGATCTTTGAAGCAGCTTTGTTTCAAATCTAGCTGTAATTTTGATTGTAGTTTCAAAATATTTCTTAGGAAAACAAATATAAAAAAATCATTTAAAAATGGCCGTCTAATGTTTAAATCAGTTACAACTAAAACTGATTAGCTCCTCCTCCTCTTCCCAAGAGGAAAGAACGCTTACTAGTATTCAAACCTAAATTATCTGAAGATATGCCAGTGGTCGTAAACGTTTTTCGGCCTTTTCCCCATACCGTTGTTAGTTCTTTGACCCATCTAACATTGTACAGTACGCTCGCTGCACAGTATTCAATTGGTACGGTAGTGATTTGCACTATTCAACCTTCGTAGGCCTAAATTAAAAGAGGCTTCACACGCACACACTGTATAGTTTCCACTTCTCATCGTTCTTACACCAATCCTTGGCTAACTAGTTTGGTAAGTACCATTTTTTATGGCCGGGGAAGCAAGGAACGGATTTTCTACCTTAGCTGGCATGGCTTACATAGTTAGAAAAAATAGGCCTACTCGTCTATTGCTGCGAATATTACTTTCAAGAAAGCTTAAATGTATTTGAATGAAGAAATATATGTATAATATCAGAATGGTAAACCCATTTCAAACTGAAAATTCAACACGCCTCTTAAATACAGTTGTGTCTTTAAACTAGACATGCATCAACCTTTAGCTTTCCGCATGCATAATTAAGCATAAATTATAGAGCCGTAGTCTATATATATACCTCTAATTAAAGATTGGTTTTGTTGAATCATATTGTGAGATGAAAAGGTAATGCGTGTTCCAATAAAACATGAATTGTTGCATCAGTGGGTTCGTCTGCCAACGTTTCAGCCAAAACATTGCGGGAAGTCCTAGAAATATATGTAAACCGGGATTAAAACAATATACAGAAACAGATATAGGTAAACACAAAATTACATTGATACAAATTAATCATAACATAATAAAATAAAACTTTAATGAAGCCACCTGTGTCACGTAATTAAAATTGTAAAAATCTATCTCTACAGACAATCATAATGTCCAGGTCATTCGGTATTCACTGGGAGGGGGGGGGGACAATAACTTTTGCACGACTTGGAAACTACAGGAACTATTCGCAATTTCAGTACAACGCTTTGTTTAGTATAAGGGTACAGGGAAGAGCAGAAAATAAAATGGCTTCCCTTGCTACGTCATCATTACATAGAACATACCAATACTGTTGCTGACAAATCGGTTTTACACTTTTCTTCTTGCTTGCCCAGTGATTTTTCGTCATTCAGTCAGTGACTTCCAAATTACAACCAAAAATCAGCAAACTCAATCAGTGTTCAACAAAAAAAAACACTGTCGTCACACTTTCGTCGCGACCAGACACAACTAATGGATTTTCGGAGTTGATACTGCCAACAAGACAAAATACTCTGACTAGCTGGTGGCTAATATTAGACTTTTGTCCAGGAGAGAGGTTGAAGCAATGCAGGAACCTGACTTTCCCGCAGGCACGCTTGAAGAATAGATTCATTGCTAACATCTTCCTAACACTAACTACACTGTCTCGGATCATACGGTATCCAACAGTCTCAAGAATCGTGAGATTGGATTGGGGGTTTTGGGGAGGTACGAAAAATGAGGAAAAATCAATGGTAGTCATCATAGGAAAATAATTTTTAATGGTAATTGCGTGTTTGAAATGTTTGAAATAATTTGTCAATGCTTGCATAAATATAGCTAATTTTGCTTTGTGCGGGATTCCTTTTATAGCTGGGTATTCTTCTTGACGTTTTAGTACACATAGTAGCTAACATTCTTTGACCGTCTCGTTTAGAATTCCATTTACTGTGATCATGAGCAGAGGGATAGAACCCAGATTTAGAAAGCAAGAAAACAGGAAAACATTAGCAATCTTAAAAAGCTACATGGTGGCTCCTACCACTTTACGTTTGAGAAGAATATGTGACCGGTCCTAGGCGAGGGGGTCGAGTTCAGTTTGCTATTTTTTTTACCAACATCTTTAAGGGCAATTTGTCGCGCCAACCAACCATTTCTCTTAATTCCGTTTACATTTTGCACTATAAGGTAAAACATCAGCTGATGGTGGAAACCGTTTTATCCAACTAAGATAGTTCAGTAACAGATTTACAATTACTTTTATTTACAATTTAAAATAAATTGAACACGAGATTGAACATCTAAGTCAGTCTGCTAACTGAGAGTTCATAGCTTTTTATTCGTCTTTTATGTGGGAAAACAATATTCAAAGTATTATTACTACAATCTTTCCCTACGAAGATCATACAACATTTAAAAATTGTAAATCAAAACATCACCGCAAATTGTGCAAAGTTTAAATTTAAGGACAAGATATGGGCGTATTGTACACGAAGCAGATAGAAATTTATTTCAAATCTATGTTTACTCTCATTTTATTGATTTTGAAATACATGCTAATGTTCCTTAAAATGAGAACATGGCCTCGGTCGGCTATGTTTGAGCTTTTTACCTTTTGGTGTGAAACTTTTTGCTGGTATTTTTGTGACTTTAGGTTTTTTTTTTATTTTTGGTAGGTGTTAGATTTTTTATTTTTTTATTTTAGGTAGGTGTAACCTACGTTTCATATTCATTTTATTAATCTTTCATTTGCTCCTACATTTAGTTTCTGTTTAGTTACTTGGTGCCTTTTTCCGCCATTACCGCCGTCTAAAAATAAAACGGCACATTAGGCTCCATGGTTAAGTTGGCAAAAAGTGTGCCAACACCAATAGTGCTTACATTGTTCATTTTTATTGCAGAGTATCTTTCGTACATATAAAATATTAACAATAAAGCCTTTAACTGCAAGGCAAACAATCATAAGTAAGGAAAATACAGATTCCGATGATCCGCAGCCACCTCCTACGACAATGTTCAATGCACACGTCTGACACATACTACAACTGCAAATGCTAATTTTTTTAAAGTAAAAAATTATCACAATTGTAGGTCACTCGGCATTATTTTGGGTAGGAAGGCAGCATTTAAGTAATACTAAAGCTTTCAGAACTTTTAGGTCTAATTTTTAACTACCATTTTAATTTCATGAGCAACAATAGCTACGAAAACTGTGTTCAGAGCTAGGCCTATTCATTCATGCAACACGGGATTGAGAGTTGTTTCCATGGCAACCAGGAATCTTGAAATTATGATACGAAGCCATTGTACTGTTTTCGATTGCAGCATTAACCCGTCGTCTGCTGTGACTTTTCGTTTTATATAAACAGTTGCCTGATGCTACGGCGATTTGAGGTTTCACATTCAGGGTTTCCGTTGATAGTGTAAACGCCAGTTTGGTCGCCATGTTGAGTGAATTCCTCTATGCATTCTTTGATGCTTGAAACGAAAGTGACTCGTTAATGAATCCTTTTTTTTTTTGCTTTCCATTTGTCTGTTAGGTGTTAAAAAGCGATAATCAATTGTTATTATTTCGCTGAGATGTCGAAAAATATCATTACTTATACGAAAGCAACGACGATTTATTTTAACGGTTTTAAGTTCGCTTGATTACCAGCAGCACTAGCACAGTGTATGCTCGTCCGAATTCCTTAACTATTCAGGATTCACAATATTTATAATGGCGAGTATTAGATCGATAAATTCAAAAAATCGCAAGTTCGTGGATTATAATTGATAAATTTACGAAAAATACGAGAACAGCAATATTTTTTGGGGTAACTAGCAATGTAGCAAAATTCATAGCAATTTGACCTTTGGATTGGGCTCAACCCAGACTCCAAAAGTCCAACCAACCAACCATAATTTTGCAATTCGATGACCATTATAGCTATGCTCCACTCGCCTCGCTTGCTCCTCTCCACCAATTAAGAGGAAAAACCAGTAATAATCGAACAATCTTTTGATAAAAGACCGATATGTATGCTGGTAAAAGTCCAAGTTTGTAATTTAAAGTTCCATGAGACACGTAAGTGAAGACGATACTCGTACTGTTTGCAAGACTATTAGCATGAAGATTTTCACGAATTCAATTTCCTTGTTATGAAATAAGGCAGCAAATTTCTGCATTACTGGCACTTAGTGGGGCTTAATTGTGCAACATTAATTATGACACCTCTGACAGATGACAAGCAATCGCGACATCGTCGTTACAAACAGATGACATTTAAAAACTGAAAGTACTCAAAAAAATTGATTCCAGTTTCGGAAGTCGGGAAACACATACATAAGGATTATTATTTTAGGTATGAGTTCGAACACCAATGCTGTGCATACCGCACTGCAGCATATCTTATGTCAAGGGCAACACTTAAGTCCTTGATTAAAACGTTATGCTGGTGCGGCACATCGTTGTAATCAAGGACTCAAGTGTTACCCCTCTCAAAGATGCAAATTTGTCTAAAACTCTGTCTTCCATGAATGTTCAGTTCCGTTCAGTCGAAGATATCTATGTTTACTGCTTTAACTTGGACCATGCTCATCTACAATCAAATCAATTATTGTTGAACAGATTATCAGGCCATTATTTAATATTGCATTATTTTTCCATGTATGCATGAAGTTCTTGATTAAGAAGTTTCTAAAATAACCATTGCCTGAGCTCCATGTTTACTTTTGCCTATTTTTTAATTCAAGCTGCTCATCACTGTCATTGTAGTTAGTAAATTTCTTGTGACATTACTTCGTCTTCTGTCTCTACCGCGTTAATATTTTTCCTAAAATTAGTACCTAATATTAAACACCCCTTTTCACTACTGAAAAGTTGTTGACGGAGCGTCATGGTGCATATGCCACACACGAAAACTAATCTTCGTAAGAATCGGAGTAAAATGGTGCACCTGTTCACGCCTTAAATTGAATGGATGCATCATTCATCTCACTGTTCATGAGTCGAAAACAAAATGGAAAACAAATCTCTGCAATGTCACTTCTTGCAGAAATGCTCGTTTTCTTCAGCACCCTTGCTGCAAATGAGCTGCACAAACCAGTAGCTCCATTAGAAATGACCACAAAAGAGATTTTTTCAACGTTTATGAAAACTCAAAAACACAACCTATTGACACGCATCACTTCTGTTGCTCCTCAATGTATTAGAGAGTGACGTGTTACTTTTTCATTTCGCCTTTAGCATGCGTTTTCGGCTTGTGAGTTGTCGCATATGGTAACTCCTGAAATTTATAGGTTACAAGCTAGCAGGAAGCCTGACTTCAAAAACGGATTGTTCCCTTTTCCCAAAAGTTTGCCCCTAGCCTCTCAGAGGTCTGTGTCCACGCCACTGTTTCAAGTTGTAACGCACAACTTCACAAACCCATGCCACGAATCACTTCCAATTGACCTTCATGTATTAGAAAGTGACGTGTTATGCTTTCATTTTATCTTTTACGTTAGTTTTGGGGTAACAAAAATACCACTAACACTTGATTCTTTTTACAGTAACAGTTTACTACGAAATGCTGCCAGCAAGAAGCTAACCGCAGGAAGCAGAGCTTTAACCAAATGTAATCGTAGCAGTAACATACATCGAAACGCTACTGCCACATAGACACATTCCCTTTTTAACGCTATTTCTTAATTAGCTTCTTACTGGCTACATTCGTAGCGTAAGGGCACGTTTACGCAACGACTCGCCTTTGCATTCTCACGGTTAGACGTTAGCAACCATCTGAAATTCCAACATGGCGGTGGCTTACATCTGCCGGCTTGCAACGAAACCAGTCAATAATTTGAGTCCATGAGTGACAGGGAAAGCTTGTTTAGTCTGGAGTTATTTTTCCCTTATTGTCGCGGATTATAAAACTACAATCTCAAACGATATAGGATTTAGCTAATTCATGTAGCACTGTTACAATGGAAACGCCACCTTTGCCACCTCGATTATATTCTTGCTGCGAGACTGCAAAGGAAAAAATAGCATAAACGCATCTTAACTGCAAGATGAAAATAATGAGTGTCAGTGGCTTGTAGGTCGCATCCAGGACAATCACCACATATGAAATATGTCCAATATGTGCTGTCAATGCAATTTATACCACTATGCCGCGTCGTCGGGTGGAGGTTTAAGCTATAAGTAACCTGCTTAACATCTATACAACTTCGCAATACACAGCGAAAGGACAAAATCGTAAAAACCAATAAGATTAAAGTGCAGTACAATTTGTGTTGAATGGTCTTCAAACCCACTAGTTGATAGACGTGGTGCACATGCTTTGCAGGCATCATTTTATGCGTTGTCGTTGAATGTGCGTTACGTGCGTTTACTTAATGATTTTAATGTCAAAATAATTAAGACATTAAAATGTCGATATTACGTATTTTAGACATTATGTATTTAACAAACCTGCATAACAAAACTAAACAAAAACGAGTGCAAAAGTGTCGTGGCATCGGACAGAGAGACAGACACACATCAGCACAGGTTTGAATAGTGCATTTGCACTGCTTTGCACTGGAATTTTCGGGAAAATTTGCTCTTCTAAAAAAAATACGGTACTGATCGTAGCCTATTTGTTGCAAACCAGATACTTCATTTTACACAAGCTTACCTAGTCAGAATATTTTTACTTTTACTCTCAAACTTTTCAATTTCTTCTCAAAAGAACAAAAGGCATGGTGACTCAATTTTAGGTCATTACTAATAGTAATAGTTGCTTCTTTTTATAATAGCTCACAAAAAATTTAGGGCTAACGCTGAAGTCTCAAAATCCTGCAAATAATAATAACGGTGTTTTAATACTACACTAACTTCTGTAACGGCTGCGTAGGCAACAATGTAGCAGCACGCACAACACAATATAAGTTTGTTTTAAGCATTTCATCTGTTGCTCTGACTAATATGAGCACAAATCAACACAATGGTATTTTTTATATCTTTGATCGTTTGCGTACGGTTTCACAAAAGTTAACTGAGGTAGTAGTTTCGTTCCTGGCTCCACACGAACTCAGCTACTTTCTCATTTGGCCCTGGGTTCCACAGTGGTGGTCCCGACAAGTTGCGCAGCTGAAAAATATTAAGAAAGCAGGAAACAACAATAAACAAAGAAGCAGCTCATACTTCGGAAAGAGAGATACGTCGTGTGCAGATAAGAAAGGCCGAAGAATTTATAAATCCGTGGTTTCTTAACCCGATTCCACACGGGATCAGAATTTTCGCGTTTATGGTTGCATTTTAATACCTTTCAAGGATATCAGAAATGGAGCCTTAAGTTTCGTTTCATTCCTACCAAGCTTACAGATGTAGCCTAACAGTTAATGACGAAATAAATAGCAAGTTCGAGATTAAATGAGCAGCTATCCTTTTTCTCTAGTTTTCACGGCCTTTAGTTAAGTGGGAGATATCTTGACACACGCTAGTGCGACGCAGCTAGGACGATGTATTACCGGACAAGCAGATTCACGATTTAAGGCACGACAAATGTGATACTTCCGCATTGAGATTATGGGATGGCAGCCACTATACTGATGGTCATGGAGTGCAAAATATTGGAGAACCTCAAGTCCGACGAGTAGGATAAAACAGGCATAGCTACAGTTAAACTGTGATACATTTTGCAATATTTATCTTAGCACAGGGAAAAGTTTGAACTAATTATGCAAGCTGTTCGATTTTATAAATTGACTAGTTGTGCCCGTGCGCATGCTGCGCGGGGCCCCCCCCCCCCCCTCCCTTCAGGTGTTTGGTCTTTGGTTTTAAATTTATTAAACCGAAGACCGAACATGTGAATGGCTCACACATGTGCCCTCTCTCCCACAATTACTTTAACCCCCAATGCCTACACTCCTGCGCCCTCCCCCCATACACGATTGCCCGCCTCCCCTTCCCCTTTAGTAAGCAAGTAATCCCTTGTTTAAGTTAATCCTTTGAAACAATTCACTTCGGTAGCGCGCATTGCCCGCTACACACACTTGCCCTGGTACCCTCTCCGGCACCCCCCGAAAACGCCGTCCCGTAACATTTCCCGTTTGGTGCAGCCCCGGAACTAAAATTCGCATGCGTATGTTTGACTAAAGGCTAAAAAAGTTTTGAGAAATCCAGCATTCAGTAAGCAAGTAACCCTATGTTTAAGTTAATCCTTTGAAACAATTCACCTCGGTACCGTGCATGGTGACATTGTTGCAAGCAACGATTGTTGCCGCCCACTTGGAAACAATTCAATGCCTTTCTGGAAGTGATCCATCGTATCAGGCTACAAATTTTGAGGCCTCGAAATTAAGAACCAAACGTCGTTTGGTTTAAAGTTGTCTGGTTTAGTAGACACGGGTTGTTTTTTAGCTCAAACGCCAACAATGGCACAGTCCACGCGAATAAAACTTTGTTGGCCACTTTGGCACCACAACAATACCAAAAAACGAACCCCAAAACTGTGCGGCAGGTCTGGTAAGTGGCGCCATCTCTTCGAATACTTTGGAAAAAGTGTTATAACCCGAACTTGTAGTCCAATGCCGTCAATAGATGGCGACATGGCAGGTTTGGTAAGTGTCGCCATCTATTCGAAGACGTTGGAAAAGTGTCCCAAACCGAATTTGAAGGCGAATCCCGTCAACAGTTGGCACTACAGGGTGGTGTACCTGATTGTTCGACGGAATGGCGTGGCCGGTGACTTGGCTGCTTGCTCCGTATTATATATGTACATGTTTGCATCGTATTTACATTCGTGGCAACCTGCTCAATATATAATGCATGGCCTTCGTGGCACAATTACGACAGAAATGATGAATTTGGGATGTGTATCTCACGAATTTTATTCAGGCGAGAGCGGAGGCGAGAACACAGACGACAGCTTTAATTGGCTGGTGCCATGTTAGCGTTAGGGATGTTTTTAAAGTCAAACTACTTGCTTGCTGAGCGCTGAGTTTGCTTGGTCTCGGCTTCCTTCGCTTTTCCCATTTTCAAGCTGAGATTAAAAACGATGTTATTTGAAGTTTACTAAGCACAAACATGGCCGACAGTAACAAAATCAGTTATTATATCTCTTTTCTCAGTTTTATCGCATTATTAGTAGCGTTTAAGAAGATGAGAGTAAAGACTGAGCAATTGAGCTGCTTATCACGCACGTATCATGTAAATTTATTGCTTGTATGATGATTGTTGGTATTGTTGCTCCGCGGCAGTGGCGCGGCAATGGCTGCCAAGCTGCTGACTTTTAAAACATCCCTGTTATTAACGTCGGCCAAGCACCGGAAGGAATGCTGCTTGGGAAGGTTTGGAATGCATTGATTCTGGTACAGTTGCGACCCATACAATTGTGGTACAGTTCCGATACAATTGTGTTGTAAATTGTATCGGAAATAAATCCCACAAGGGTGATAAAACCCGAAAAGAAACAACCGCCAAGCTATTCGTCCTGAGTATCAGTTCAAAGGTTAATAAATGAAAAACTTGACCATTGCGTCAATCGGTTGCTATGACCTAGTTTTTCATTTAAGTGGTTTGTTGGCGTGGGGGGGGGGGGGATATCGCTAATTTCTAATGTGAATGTTTTTTGGTCAGTAAAAGGGTTAGGCTTGGTGCGGCATGTTGAAAACTTGGTGGCAGCCCTTTTCACTCTGATATCACTACCCTGATTGGTTAAAACTTGGCCGGTCCTTTCTTAAGACTTGCAGGTTTTGTTTCTGATATCATAGATTTGGCAATTTTGTTGTTATTGCATCCTGTATTGTTGCATCCGTTGCTAATTAGGTTTGAACAGGGAAGTTATTACGCTGAAACAATAAACATTATATTATGTAATGTGGTTTTGGTATCGCACAAATGTTTACGTCTTTCTTATTTAGGTTTTGATTTTCATCAGTTGTTCTTTTCAAATTGTTTTAAAACGGTAGTAACGTTGCTGCAAAACTGAATAAGATTTTGAATCATACAGTCTGTTCAATTGTTATTAATTTTGGTGATTTTAATTTTAATTTGCATGTAGTTAGTAAGGTGTTATACGTTATGTTTTTCAATTTTTCGTAGGTTAGGTGGCACATATTCAACTTTCGCATACGGTTTTTCGTTTCTAGGCTTCATGAATTTTCTTAACTTTTCTCCGTTTCTTTGGATTACTGGCCTTACGTTTTACATTAAATCTTTATCTTTTGCCCAATTTGTGCTTAAATACTCTAATTTAGGTTTATACTCCTGTTGTTTTTTCTAGTAACATTAGCCGGACCCATGCATGCTGCATGGTGGGTTGAATATCCCGTTCTTAGCTTATTCCGGCGTTCCGGTGTTAGGAACGTAAATCGCATTTGCATTCTTTAACTATTTGACTAACACTTTAATTTTATTCGTCCACAATGCGACCTGATGTGACCGTGACCCGACCTCGTGCACTGCCATATGAATACGTCGTATGAAGTAAGACATGTTGCGTCCTCTTTTCCGGCTACCAGTTCCCCTTTTGGGGTCTCCCCATACAACGTTGGTGGTACAGCTTCCTTGCGGCAGGTGGTAGGGATTTGTAAAAGAGCCGGGAGGTTTGTCTAGGTTGTTTAGATTAGGATTGTTATTGTTTAGACTTAATTGTTTTAGACAGAGTGTTTGATGTAATGGTTTGTAGGCTCTTCTAAGTAAATGAAAGTAAAAAAAAAGAACTCACGTTGATACCACACACTGCTAAATTATTGCCAGTAATTGTCCTTTATTTTCCGAGAAATCAACGCTCGTGTATGCAATGATTGTTATCTCCACTTAAAACAATACAACTCCGCTGTGGAAGTCAGCATCTACGAATGAAATGCGTCTTTCCATCGCATCATGCTGTCGATTTCAAGTGGAGTTCTCAACATATCGTCGTCGTGTTTAAATTTATCCACTTTAAGCTGAAACACAGTTTTCAGTTCATCAACGAAATTTCAATTTTAAAAACCCATAGGCTGCCGGCAATGGCACATTCACGCGACCAGACAGATTACAGATTACAGATTAGATTTATTGAGAGTCTACAGGACCTGCGCAGTCATACACTCTACTATAACTTAATTCTAAACTTATACCTAATCCAGATAACCATGGCAATGTCCCGTGCACACTCATCTTGAATACTTAATTACATCACCTAATTACATTACCAGACACATTATGCAAGGTAACAATGTTTTGCGGTGAGCAGCACAATATTGTAGTCAAATTTAAAGATATTGTTGCACTTGTTTCCAATAATTGGTTAGACATAGGGCCTTAGGGCTTCGGGCAGATGACCAGGAGTGGTTAACGCTCGTTAAACCCTTTAACCCTTTAACAATAATTGGTTTTCACTTTGCTTCCTTTGCCTCATTGGGTATTAGTACGGGAGAGGTAGTGCTGATCATATCAAAAACCAAAATTGGTAAAAGGGGCCGCCAAGTTACGAATGGTTCGGCCCTTCAAGAATATTATTCTTTACGTCCTGCTCAGTTCAGATTTTTCCATGGGCGTCTTATCACTTCAATTTCTGATGATCCCTCACTTGAAAAAAACATCTGCAGAACGTCAGATGTAATATCCTACGAAGGTGAGAGATGAAAAATTGATAGAGCAAAGCGAGGCACAAATTGAAAAGGTTTGTACTTTACGTGGAAATCGCTCACTTTGCTCGTTCAATCCACGCACCTCCGTGCTTCAGAAACACGAATGTTTGACACCGTTTTAAAACCAAATCTATTATTTTGATTTTTCCATGCATCAAGTCATTAGTATAAAACCAATTTTAATATGTAAATGTGGTTTCTTGCAAAATGCTTCGTCCATGCATCCTTTTCCGGATCCACTCTCTTTGCTCGAGGAGGTTTTCATGAACAAACTATGACGTCATGAACAAACATGAAGAGGGTTAAAAAAAAAACTTAGACGTTAGTTTTTCAGGGTTTTTCGCATATTTGAGGGTGCTCATATCAAGTAACAGCGATGAAAGTAGGCCTATATTGTGTGCAATTTAATTATTTTTCGTTTGGTTCTACTCCCATCTTTGTAGGTGCTTTGGTTCCGGAAGAGTAGAGGTACAAACACACAAACACACAAACACACAAACAAACACACACACACACACACACACACACACACCCACAGACATACACCGCCACTCACTCCCCACCACACGCCAGCAACCGTCTCCCACCACATGGTGCAACAAGCAACACTAGCCTCCCCCGCTGCCAAAACGACCAGTTCGGTCACAAAAAACAACTACACCCCTTACCGCATCCCGAAACCCTTTCCCACGCGCAACCAACCCAAGAGCTTTACCGAGCGACCATCCTGGGCCGAAAACGGCATGCGTCCGTAACCAGGCCCACAACGGGTAGGAAAAGAGAAAGTGAGACACAGTCTCCTCCCTTGACCCAAAAGCACAAATTGGATCATCACACCAACCCACCTGGAACATGTGTGACCACAGTAGAATATGGCCCGTGCGTAACCTGGTGAAAAGCTGTGCATCCTTCCACGAAATCTTCTCCAGAAAGAGAGGTGACGACACGAGCGGATGCACCTCAAAAAGGTGTTGACCAGTGCGCCCACCATCCCTAGCGACCTGCCATGCCTGCTGTGACAGAGAGCGAAGCACCGGTCGCAAGTCCCGTGGCACAACAGGGCAACACGCAACATTCACACCACCATTACAACCCTCCTTTGCCAATCCGTCCGCAACCTCGTTGCCAAACTCAGCAGAATGACCAGGCACCCACTGGATGGAGACCTCCCCACTCCCCTTCGCAGGGCTGCCCACAATTTCCTGCCAATCTCAACAGCAATAGGATGCTCTACGCGCAGGATGGCAAACGTTCGCCTCAAGAACGCTATCCCGGCCGCTGAGTCCGAAAACACTGACACACACACACACTAGACAAATCTAGAC
>JAHWFP010095180.1:0-18633 GCA_023313725.1 Lithobius niger | reverse complement strand
ATGGGATTATCGGCCAGAATCCTTTCAGTCAAAAAATGATGGCATCGGAGAGAAGTGTACGCACATGCGCATAGCGCCTTTCCCCTACTAAATAGATGAAAACCTATTTCAGTTGCCTTCTGTACTTAACGCGTAAAGAATTAATACCTAATTTACTACAACTTTTTATTTAATTATCTACTTAAGGTCAGTACAAGTTCGTCTTCATTTGCCATTGTCAATTTGGGCTCGATCAAAATTAAAAAAGTTCAGCAGAGCTGACTGATCGGTTGGCGACGGAAGCTATGTGTGCCGAACCATCCGTTGCCGTCGGTCGTCGTGTGAAAGTGATACTGGTATCAATTCCAGGATCTTCATAATTATTTTCTGCCAAAGCAAAAAAATTTCAAAAGAGAAATTCGCGGTACTTCGTGTTATCAACGCATTGCAGCCAGTCTAAAAAACCCACTCATTCCGTTGTACGTAACATTGTACCATTTTGCGGAAATGTGTTAGGCCATTGATTCACTTACTGTACGATGAAATGAGTAGCTTGTTTTTAACTTAATTGAAAAAAAAATTTCAAGAAGTACCTTTTGTATGTTGATGTGGAGTGTACAACAAGAAAGGTTGGACAAGATTTAACTAAGATTGACCGTAGCAACGTTGCAAATTTACAGACACTAACCTAGATATTTGCACTAGAACAAAGTCGTTGTTCATTGCTCTTCCTTCTGATAGACAGAAAATCATCATAATTGAGTTTAGAGAATTCTATTGCACACTAGCATCATATCTGTAAAAAACTCTCCCGTTTGATTCTTCCATTCTTCGAAAAGCCCAGTATATCCAAGTATTCATCCTGCGAAAAAGTTTCACCAGTCATCTTTGACATCAATTTCAAGACTGACCTTGACAGTAGGTTCTGTTCTCAACGGCAGACTACCTGTTTTGACATCAAACCAAAGATAACTTATGTGACATTGACATTGATAACAAGAACCTTATTAGGAGTGACTTAATAGGAGCCTAGGACTGTGCGAAAATCGAAACTTTCGATTCGATTTCGATTTTATTGTGCTGTCGAAATCGAATCGAATCCGTCAGAATCAAACTCGAAAAATTCGATTAACGAGATTCCCACCGAGTAACGAGATCCCCATCGAGTAATGAGATGAATTATTTTCAATTTTATGAAAAATTTTAAGTAAATACACTGAATAAAGTTTAACAAACAAATGTGAATCAAGTAAAGCATTAACTTTAGTAAAAAATGTGTAATGACTTCGTTTTATATGGCAACTGTGCATGGTACCATATAAATCGTTGCTAAAATAGTGCAGTCATTGCCTTACAACATGCCAGTGTAAGTTTAGCAATCAACTAAGAGGCAATAATTTGCCAAACTTGCACAATATATGAAGTTAATTTGACTAAATAAAATCTAAGGATGGTGCTACTCAAAAGGGAACATCATCTCTGTTGATGTTATAGTGTTAAAACCAAAATGTAGTTTTTTTTGCGCATTAAATGAAGACATAATTCAAAGTTCAATGTATTGGAGTAACATTAGTTTATAGGAGTGTAATTACTTAAAATTAATATCTTTTTCAAAGGCTAGCCCTTATTGATAAAAATTGAAAAAAAAAGTTTAAAATCGAAAAAGAAAAAAAATGAATTTCGAAATCGAATAATAATCGAAATCGAGATGTTCTTCCCCAAAATCGATCGAAATCGAATCGAACCCAAAATATTAAAACCGCACACCCCTGTAGCCCAGACAAAGATAAGCATGGGGCTAGACAGACAAACTGTGATAAAGCAAGGCCTTCTGGAGCTGTCACAGGAAGGAGATCGCTGCATTGCTCGAGTCCAGCCCTCCAAGATTTTCAAATTTAACTAAGTGTAGAAATAAACTGTGTTCCATATGTCATTTTATACCGGATGGTGATTTTGATGTGCCAAGTCGTCATTCCGTAGCGATTTTGACATGCAAATCGATCGTTGGACTTCAGTAGGGGCGAAAGACTAATCGAACCGTCTAGTAGCTGGTGTTTCCAGTGGGCAACTTCTGGTAAGCACTTTTGCTAAGCTGAGTAAGTGCGCAAATCATGCACCATACACACACTATTTTAGTGTGCAACAACTGGTATTAATGAAAATAGAGAGTAGTTTTGTTATAAAGTCAACAAAAAAAAATTGCAATTTAGGCGTGGGAACCCTGCAAATCCTACGTGATATTTATATTGATTCACTAATGTTCTAATATACTGTTAGCCTAGTTATTATTATGCCATTTATTAGTCAGAATGTCCTTGCAATAGTAGTTGTTGTCCTTCCAATAGTAGTTGAAAGTGGATGTAAGATAAAAGCGAAGGTATTTTGAAAATTATAACTTGCATTAAATCAACAGGTTAGCTGTGAAATTACCGAGCAAGTACAGTAATCCTCACTTGAGGTTGGGGGGGGGGGATGCCCTAATTCACAACTGAGGGATGAACTGAAATATTTTTTTAATGCATGTTGTTGCAGCTAGGTATTTCTCAGAGAAATTACCAGTGTTCCGAACGAATAACTTATTAGGGCTACATTCCTTTAAAAAGTGGATGTAGACCTGTACTGCAGAATGAACTGGTGGTGTGATTGCTTGCAGGAGGTTTCATGTGCCTTGTGGATTTTTGTTCTTTATGAACCCAGGACAAAACCTGGAGGAGGCTTCAAATAACATATCTCGAGGGTCAATCGTTTGTCAGTAGTGTTGCAAATTGGATAGAAAAATATTTTTGGGAAAAATTTCCGGAAAAATTCGAGACTTGTTGCAAATTTCTTTTATGTAGCCTAATAGGTTTCCTGTCAAGGCTTATAAGAAGCCAACACAACAGAAGAGGTATGATAGTAACATACAAGACAAATAATAATAAGCCATTAAAATATGCCTAAATCTGAGTGCCTAACATTCAATGGAATGGACCCCAAGCAAGTAGTAGTTTCTGTTTTATAGCTTCCTGAAACCAGTCTGGTTTTGTGGTTTGTTGCATACGATAGATCAACTTAAATACAGTAACAGTTGTACTAAGGCCATGCAAAGTTAATTGTTTGGTTTACAGGCGCGTGCGGGTGCTTTAAATTATCGCGGGTCAAAACTTTTTATCTGAATCTTGGTTCGCCCACTAAAAATCACATTTTCGCCAAATATTGACCGTTTTTGACGTTCCAGTACACCATTTTAACCGTCTCGAAACGAGCTTTCCAATGGTGCCAATTTCAAACCTCTAGTTGAAACCACTAATAAGTTATTTGACAAAAACTAAAAAACTTTGAATACTCTATGACAAAAATAACATATTAGCAATATATATTTTTTTTAGGCGGACTGCATACTCTTTCAGCTTTGAGCTAAGTACATTTCAAGGCAAATGTGGTCAGTTAAATAAAATAAAAAATAAAATAAAATGCCTGGTTGCCTGGTGTTTCAATTTGCAACCTTGCCCGTAAACCAAATATTTTTTTTTGCGTGGCCTAATAATAAATAAATAAATAAATAATAATACTAAAATGTTAGGTGCTGGAGTACCCGGTCTGAAAAGGATCCAAAAGAGTCGCCAAAATTCAGCCAAAAAAAGGGGGAGGGGCATGGGGCAGCATTTAGGATGCACGAAAAAAGAGCATCACAAGGTCACACGAATCAGAGGCCCGAGTCAATTTTTAAAAAAAAGTAATGAATATAAAACCAATAAGAACAATAAGAAATAAATGCGTGGTATGCACAGAGCAACTTCTATATGTAAAACTAATGGCATAGATAAATATTAAAAATTATAATAATATAAAAATAAAATCATTGGTTAAGTTTGGAAGCAGGCAGTAATGTACCATGAACCATCGTTGATAAGTGATCAACAGGGCTCTTAGGGAAATACATGTAATAAGAGTGGTAACTGGTAAGTGATTTTAAAAATATTCTAGTTTCCAAAGTGCTGTAATTTTGTTAATGAGATTCCGTTGATTTAACACGTTAGACATACTTTCACTATTGTAACATTTCCCTTCTACCTACCAACAGTAAATTAATTCGAAATTCATTCTCCAACACTGCATATGTTACTGTTCGTTGTCATCGACGTACATCCTTTATAGTAGAATTTTGTTGAAGAAATAAAAAAAACGTACATAGGCATAGTATAATTTACGCTCAATTATACTTTTCCATTATTTGGAAATTTTCCAGTCGGACAGAAATTTTTCCAATTTTTCCAGAACAATTTCAAAAATGTTCTGCGGATTTTTTCTACTCACAACTGTAGTTGTCAGTGTGGTTTATTCTCCAGGGTTCGTAGAGTTTCTACGTTTTCCTTGTTTTCATCCTTCGCCAATGTCGGTCGCCACTGGCAACATGGCAGGAAAATTCCAGCAGTTGGCGGTTTGATTTTTAGCCATACTGGCATAACGGCGACTGATTAATAAACCCTGATGCTGAAATTGTCATATCTCGGAAATCGTACTAGCTAGAAACAAATGGTTTGTGTCGTTGCGTGCAGAATTACAATGGCTATCCAACCAGGCATGCGATATTGTTACTAGCTTTTTTTACCTGATTGGAGAGTTAGATTATTGAAAACAATGTGTAAACATTAAGTAGCAACACATCTGCTAAAACTATAACTCCATGGTGTCGGCGAATGCATTACGGGCAATGGCGAGTGAATTTTAATAGCTACTGACCAAATGGCGAGCGCCCCACAATTCACATTCGTGAAGGTTGCTTGTGTCCTACTTTTTTGGAAACATTCCTTATTTTTATACTTTTTTCCCCATTTTTTTTTAAGTGGTCTTAATTTTGTTTAAGCTTGTTACCAGCTACTACAAAATATTTAGTGTAATATTCATTTCAAACAACGGCAAACTTGCAGATGAATTATCACGTTAACTAAAACAATTCTTGTATTGTAGCACACAGGTCCATACAGGTGTAAAACATGGTGCTCCTATCTTATCGAGGCTTAAATAAACGTGCTTCTTCAGTTAATTCCATCGCTGTTGTGCTAGCTGTTCGTGGAATATTTGAAAAAAACGTGGGGCTCGTAGCTCTCATTGTGCTCTAGGCCGAGCTTGCTGTTGTTGCCGTTGTACACCAGGCCGTGTTCATTCGCTGTCACGGCAGTGCCACTTTCTAGTCAGGTGTTCACCAAGTTGCAGACTGATGACTTATTCGATAGATGGTTTAGACCGTCCCAGCAGGTTCATAAGAGATCCACTTCTGAAATTTCGTGCTGGATTCCCAGTGATTTTATTCCCCTCAAATGTTGATCACGTCTGGAGTTAAGAGACTATTAGTGTTGGCGTTTTATTCCAAGCCATGTGATGCTCAGTACTCCTACAGTGATATGCGATGCTGTTTGTTACTACTTTATTTTTCGTATCTGCCATGTGCTGTTTAACCCTTTCTATCACTCCCTTCAAGCTATCAATGGAATCTACGCGCCTATATATAAAGGGTTAAACAGCACATGGCAGATGCGAAAAATAAAGTAGTGACACATAGCATCGCATATCTCTGTATGAGTACTGATTATCAAATGGCTTGGAATAAAACGTCAACACTAATAGTCTCTAACTACAGACGTGATCGACATTTGAGGGGAATAGAATCACTGGCAATCCAGCACGAAATTTCAGAAGGTGGAGCTCTTATGAACCTACAGGGACCGTCTAACCCATCTATCGAATATATAATCAGTCGGCGACTTGGTGAACACCTGACTAGAAAGTGGCACTGCCACGACAGCGAACAAACACAGCCGGGTGCACAACGGCAACAACAGCAAGCTCGGCCTAGAGCACATTGTGGGCTACGAGCTCCGCATTTTTTCAAATATTCCTCGATCAGCTAGCACAACAGTGATGTAGATAAATGAAGAAGCACGTTTTATTTAAGCCTGAAGAAGATAGGAGCACCATATTTTACACCTGTATGGAAAAAATGCGTATCGAAAATTTGCAAAATACTGACGAGTATTTTTGACTTTGAGTTTGAGCTTCAACAAAATTGTTTACCGAAGTTAGAGAACATGCAAAGTACGATGGTTGCATTTTTCTATGAATAGTTACAAAAAAAAAGTAAACATAAAATTTGAAGATCCTTATTTTTACCTGCCTTACTACCAAAAAATTCCTTATTTCCTCTGTCTTTCTCCCTAATACCTGCTACGACTCCCGATTTTCACATCCACATGGTAGGGAAACTAAGCTGTTAAGCGCCGTGCTGTTGTTTGCAGTTTGCTAGCTGTGCCTGCTTTGCTGGGCTTTCTTTTCACAGTTAGGCTACTTCTCTTTGTGGAACTTTAAACGGTGTTTTGATAAATCGTAGTATTACTAGTTGATCCAAGCCACAGTAATATTGGACAAACACAAACTGCCCTGGTCCCAAACATGCAATTAAAACTTACGCCACCATACAGTTAATATCCCTATGTTTAATAACATAGTTAATGGTCAATCAACTAGAACATGTTTTTGCTACCTTTGAAATGTAAATGATGTAATTAAGTTAGCAATGTTGTTATGCATACCATTAGGCTACTAATGAGTACAAGGTTTTGAAGTTGCCCATTTGGATACGACAGTGCGTAAAAAAAACTTGACTCCAAAAAGCTCACCTTTTAAAATTGTAAAAAAAATAAAGTGTTCATTATTTTTTTTTTGTAAGTATCTAAAAAAGAGAGCTGAAGAAAAAAAAAAGTTATCTTGCTGTTGTTGCTTTTTAGGTTAGGTTGGTTTGGTTAGTTGCATTGACTTGAATTTCACCAGTAAACTACGTCATAACAAGTTGTTATTTTTAGAAAGCTCACATGAGAAGTTTGGGAAAAAGGCAATATCGGATGACTTAGTGAAAATTTGTGCCAGAATAACTAAAAGTTCAAATAAATGTGAAACTTTGTATTGGTTGTTGAGTTTTTTTAGGGCGTCGGGATTTGGAATCTGTCAATGATCGGCTGGGGGAACCCAGCTTTGAGGCACTTTCAAAAATTCCAATGCTTATGAATGCGTTGATAGCTTACATGGTGCAGAAAAGCAAGTGGATCGCCCAGCTGCGTGTCAGCTGTTGCATTCGCGGCTAGCGAGATCCAAACGGTGTTGAAGTTTATGGCCATTTGGAGCGGACGTTTGGAGAGAAACGCCATGCTCCCTCGACAATACACAACAATATCGAATCAGACAGTGTGGCGCAAGCCACACAATACAATAACACGAGAAGCTTGGCAGTTGTTGCAAAAGGACAAACACGTACCAATTTCGTATTAAATTACATGCAGGCATTTTTGCTTTAAAGAAACCTGCTAAGTGGCCACTCTTAAGCGGTAGTACATTGTCAGCCGTTTCCCTGTCCCAGAATTCAACTCGTCAGACCGGGCTCCGCATCCCGCTACGCAGTCGGCAGACATGTTTCTTTTCCCTACAGATCGAAGGACTGCGCGCCGAACGAATGATTCGCTTGTGCCTTCCCCCATGAGCTTTTGACGTTAACAAACATGCGAAACGGATATGCAGCAAAATTCCTTCCGTGCCACACTATGCGTCCTCTATGCATTGTGGCTGCAAGCGGTCCATAAAACAGCCCAGGTTACCACTTTTCTGAGTTAAATCCTGGCTCCTACAGCTAAGGTAATGGTCCACAGTGTAGTTTGGGATATTCAGGGTGGCATTTAGCCCGGAATTCAGGGAATTTATCAAGTCTGGAAAGTTCAGGGAAAAATCGGGGAATTTGAAAAATATTTACTGAAAATCAGGGAATTTGAACATTTTCCGAAAAATCTTTTACCTATAAACAATTACTTATAAAACCTTCAGTTTATTTCAGTTAAAATTTCATTTCTTTTTTGTATCCTTTCTGATAAAGGTGAAAACTCCTTAGGCCTAAGAATGTGGGGCGTTACGTGTTAACTGAATTTTTAGTTTTGTTCAGATTGTGGTCTTTTCTTGCTCTTTACCAATACCAATTAGGGCAGTGCAATTTTTGATTTAGCAAAGCAATACGATATGGTTATTGCGGTTCGATTGAAATGTGAAAAAAAAATGTAATCCTTGTTCTGCACCTTCCTTCGACCAAAAAAATAATCGTGGAAAAGTGTTAGTGTTGATCTGGAAAACCTGGAAAAATCGGGGAATTACATCATGAGCTTTTGAAAGCCACCTTGATGTTCTTATATGCGATTTCTATAACCATATTTTTACTTTTTCGTTTGCAGGTAATTCTCCAGGAGTTTCAGGGTCCCTTGACAAATAAGGCAAAAGTAGGTGCTCCTGCTTTAGACACCCGTATTGTTGTGCTAATGGGATTGTGGACTCTCGGAAACCAGGAGTCATTTCGCCAAATCAGCAACAGGTTTAACGTTTCTATTTCAACTGCTCACGACGCATTCGATGACTTTTGTAACAAATTGTTAAATTGCATCCCCAAATACATATACTGGCCTACGAAACAGGAAATGCAACGAACTGCAGAATTTGTGGAGGAAAAAACAGGATTTCCAGGCATTGTAGGCGTCGTAGGCAGCTGCCACATTGGGATCAAAAAGCCCCAATCGCAGCTACATCCAGAAAGTTTTTTAAACACTAAAGATACCTATTCTATCAAATTTATGGCGGTTGTTGACCATAAAATGCTATTCCGAGATGTGTACATAGGATGCCCAGGAAGTTTTCCCGATTCACAGGTTTTTGAAAATAACCCTCTGAGCAGTGACCTTCCTGCAAAGGTATTGTCAAGCGACCATCACGTAGTAGGGAAATCGGCCTTCCCCTTATCAAACACATTAATGGTGCCATTTCAGGACAATGGGAATTTAACAGCGTCGCAACGAAACTTCAATGAAAAGTTGCTGCCCACGCTCGAGGCCACAAAGCACAGCTTTCAGTTGCTGAAAGGTAAATTCCGAAGAATAAATGCGACACTAGATGTTACGGATACTGAACGTGCATCAATCATCACAACTGCCGCCAGTGTTCTGCACAACATTTGCATAAAGGAAAACGACTGTTTGATTGATGATTTTGAGGTTGGTGTGGACGAGGATGACAGTGATGACGAAGGAGATGAGGAAGATCAACAAGGACAAACTAAACGAGCTTGTATTGCTGACTATTTGACCCATTAAAGTACATTCGCATTCTGATAAAGCTTTATCCTTAATGCCAAATTTGGCCAATGCTGCCAAACTTCTGAAGTTGCTTATCAGAATGACACGAGGTTAATGACTGAACTAAGTAGAAAGAAAGACTAGTTCTCATTGCAAGTAAACGCAGAAGTTGACCTACATATGTTTCTGGTGGTTTACAGTTTAAAGGTTGATTTTAAGTTTTTACTGGACTTATTTTAATACTAAGTATCTAGAAAAAATAGTTTTACTGTACATCCAAAATTTACTCTAATTGACAGTTTACCTTTTTTTTTTACCACCTCTGAAAAGATATCAGGTTGTGAAATTGTAAAAAGAGTTAATGGGATTTAGAAACACCCACCAGGTACAAAATCTAGAAATTTTAGGATATACGCAATTTATTGGAGGACTAGATGTCTGTCTAATATGAAAACATCCGCTAAGGATTAAAATTAGGCAGCCAGCAAATTACTGCTCACATCGCTCAATTCTCATTCAAGTTTTGACTCATTTCTAGATCTCTTGGGCTTGAAAAAATGTGTACCGCGTAGGATGCCAAAGCATTTGAGTGTAATATAATTAGGGATGTGCGAGCTTCGAAAGTTTCCAGTTCGAGTCGAGTTTCCTATCTGCTCAAACTTGACTCAGTTTATTCCAACCAAACTCGAATCCAGTAAAAATACGATAACTTCGCCCATTTTCGACTGATTTTGATGTTCAAATATATCAAATTCATCATCTTGACGAGAGCCTTCCGGTATTTCAAATTAAAAAGCCGCAAGCTCAAACCATTTTAAACTTACCGTACATGTATATCCTAAAAACTGGGAAACTAGTTGTAGCCTTTGACCCGCACAGTCCATTAAGGAGCTTCTTAGTTAGTACACTAACAATTTAAAAAGACACTTGCAAAATAAGTGTGTTAACCAAATACTCGAACTCTGCTCGATACTCGAATCTTCTGTTGCAAACTAGGCTCGGCTAGAGTCGAATTAAAATTATTCAACTCACACACTCCTAAGTAAAATGTGGCTCTGCCGTATAAGATGCACTGATGTCAGCTATCTTTGGAAGTAAACAGTTTGACTACCTCGTTCGTTTAATGGAGGATCAGTATCTAATTTAGATAGCACGTGTTAAAATCCCAAGCTGTAAGTTTTTATCTAGTAGTCGGTTTCTTGATGCTTAATTATAGTTGTCTGGAAACGGCTAAATTAACAGTGCCTACTTTGGGATACATCAGTTTCCTAATATCGAGCAAGCTAGATAATGGTCCTAGTAAGATGTGACATCAGCTGAAGTTTTTACATCATCAGAATCTGACATCAGTATCAAATACACCTGAACCAATCTTATTTAATCTTGGCTCTGGTGGTTTCGGCTAATCAATTTTCGTATATGTTTTGCTGTAGTTTACTAATGTTCTTATGTTCGAAATTCCAATATAGCATTTTAAATGTTGATTTGATGGCATTCGAGTAATGCTATGTGAATTGTCTGATGCCGTAGCTTCTGATATTTTGCCAAAAACAAACTTCCGAAAAATTCAACGTAGGCTACTTCAAACAACATTCCACAAAGCCAGACAACTGCACATTTTTTGTTGCTTTTTATTTCACGTTCAAAATAAACCTAAATATATTAAGAAGCAACTCTTTTCTTAAAAAAACAATTGTCCCTGTTAGGCCACTTAAAAAAAGGAATTAGTTTGTCGAGCCATTTCATAAAAAATCTTCATGGGTGGGTACTTTTTTATTTAATTCTTTTTTTTTTTGCATTGAATTCTTGGGTACTTATTCAAGGGTTAATAGGAGCTTTCCTAACACTGTCAGTGCCACAGTGCTTCACAGAAAACAGCATTCCTCTATCTGAGCGGGCCGATTCCAGGGTGACCACCAAGAAAGTTTGTGTCCGAGTTTTCTGAAACACATACAGTTGTGTGGCTTCTTCGGAGAGCTTGGTGCTTTATTGTCTTTTTCTGGGAATGATTTTTAAGCTACCAACTTGAGATTAGCACCAATCAAAAGCTCTCAAACCATTAAAAAGGGATTGGGGGGGACGGGTGTTGAAAATGGTGTATTTTAGACAGTTAAGAAATAAAAACGTATTGATGTAGATGCAGCCATTCTGAATAAAATAAGATTATTAAGCGGTGAAACACCGAGTCTTAAAATGTTTGAATCTTAACGTGGGAAGACTTTTTCACGTTTTATTATTAAATTTATCCCTCCCGCCTCATTTCGAAACTTCAAAAATTAACTCGTGCTTAATTGTTAAATTTTTTAAAACTACTCTTCTTTTGCCTGAAGCAATTTTAGTCTTGCCTAAAGCAATACAGCGAATTGCATACTAATAGCAAGTGCCCCCAGTTTTCAGATAAAATTACTTGACAGTTGTTTATATTTCGACATCAGTAAAGGCTCATTTATACAGACAAACACGACATAACACTAGAAATTAACGTTTTGATTTACCCTCAGGTCATCCAAACATGTTAAAAAGGGAAGAGGCGCGATAGTATTTTTTCCCAATTTCTTCGCCTCGCAACACAGGCAAACAATGCAGTAACTTTCATCGTGGGGTTATTTCTGAGGAAGTAGAACGATGTATTCTCCAAAAATTCAAGTTGAACTGTGTTTTGCCTGGTGGTTAGTGGTGATTTGATTACTTATGATTTTTCAAAACCACTGTTATCGCCGTTTACCGGTTTTCCTTAAAAGAGCTGGGCATGATATCTTGCCATTCTCGCATCGAGTGAGATGTGCCACATTCCTCTATCACAATGCGAGTCGCGAGAATGTAAATAAAGCTCACATTTATAAGCACTACAGCTACTGACATCGATATATATTCTAATTTTATGTGAAACTTGTTTGTCCTGGTTTATTTCCATTGTATTAGTGTTTATTCCAAGTTTGGTAATGTTAAGCACTAGTGGCGCTTACTAAAATGAGCAAAAGTTGGAACATAACTATCACAAAGTCACTGGTACAGTTTGAAGCAAATTTCAAATTGTGGCTCTTTTATTGTTAAGAGAGTTAAGTTCCCACTTAATGTGTTGACTAGGGTTAGCGAGCAGAATATTTTTAGTTCGAATCAAGCCGACTCTTGAATGTTTGAAGAGTCGAGTTTGCAACAGACGAGTACTGAATCGAGCTGCGTTCAAGTATTTACTGAACATAGTCTGTGTTTTAAGTTACTTTTTTTTATCTGTTGTGATAAGTAAAAAATGCTTCTTAATGCACTGTGTGGATCCGTGCATGCAAATGGTTTTCCTGTTCCCCGTAGCAGAATCTGCGCGACAGTTGAAGGCCGCTGTGGACATATTTTTGCCAAATTTCTGCCGTTTTGTCAATTTTTGACCGATTTTGACATTCCAATACGTAATTTTAATCGTCTCGACGAGACCTTTCCAATGGTGGAGTTGCCAGAACAATAGGATAAAGCACTGTAAAAACGAAATTTTAACAGGTAAAATTAGTTTTTACATATCCGAAAATACTTACCTTTTTCTGGCTTTTATCGTTAAAATGCTCTTGGTTCTGCCTTCAGTTGCCCTAGGGAGCGATCGCGTGCACGACGCTCGCACCAGGCGGTCGATTGTCACTTTTTCGTCGTCATGCCCGATCTAGCACCCGAGGACGTTCGGCCAAGCGGGGTCGGCGGGTGGGTTCTAAAGGTAAGTATTTTCGGATATGTAAAAACTAACTTTATCTGTTAAAATTTCGTTTTCACTGAATATCCGAAAATACTTCGCTTTTTCTGGCTGACTTCGTCCTACCGGAGGTGGGTCGAGCCGAACCCCCGGAGAAAGGCTGGGAAACTCTTTAACATACTCCTAAGGTCTTACCTTTTACGTCCGCTTGCTGTTCCCCGGTTCTCGTCCTGGGATGACTGACCCGGCCAAGATGGTGGGTCCCTGAGAAATGAGGCTGGCGACATCACAGAGTTCCCTGAAATAATGTCCGGTGAACGTGGTTCTGTGTCTCCAGTTGCAAGCGCTTGTGACTTCGTCAATTGGAATACCGGACGCAAAGGCCCATGATGTGGCCAGCGTCCGAAGTTCATGGGCCCGAATGTCCCGAGGGATATCGTCGCACTCTTCTGTGGTTTCGTAGGCCCTCCTGATGACTGCGATATTCCACTGGGCGATTTTTGAAGGCTGCAGCTTCAATTTCGCTGAAGCTTTACCCGAGTGTGGGTTAATTGCTAGAAGTAACGGGGTGAATGCTGACTTCCCATCATCCTCGAAGGATTTTGTGGCACTCAAGTAATAATGGAGGGCTCTCACTGGGCACTGAAGTCTCTCCAGGTCCCCTAGTCCCACTATCGCTGCCAAAGCTTGAATCGTGATGGCTTTCGTCACTTCTTCTGGCTTCTGGGTTTTGGCCCGGAAGGCCGGGTTGCAGAGAAGGGTTACCTCACTTCCCCGTTTTCTGAACCTCAAACACTCCTTAGCTCGTGAGAGGGCTGAAAGTTCGCTCTGGCAAGCCGCAGTGGCCAATGCGACGAGAAACACTGTCTTCTGAGAAAGTAGTGATGTTTTCCCGAGTGGCTCGTACAGAGGTCCCGCGAGGCTTTTCAAAACTAGAGGTAAGTTCCAACCTGGGAATAGGCGTCTCGTCGGGGCGCTGATTCCCGAAGGCTTGAATGAGGTGAGAGATTACCGTGCTGTCCGTCACCTTGGTACTGCCTGTGCGTCCCAGCAGCGAGTTTATTGTTGACCTGTAACCCTTAATGGTTATTACTGCAAGACCTTCGTCAAAGAGTTCTTTCAGAAAGTCTGCCAATCGGGCAACAGATGGGTTGCAGGGGTCTACTTCCCTCCTCCTGCACCACTTAAACCACCGAGTCCATTTTGCTTCATATACCTTTTTTGAAGATGAACGGTGACATTCGATCAGTGAATGGACCACCCCCGTCGAGAAACCTGCTGCTCGCAGTGTCTTTCTCACAGTAACCAGGCATGAAGATGAAGCATGCTGGGATTCTGGTGCTTTGTCTTCCCCTGGTGTTGGGTGACTAGGTCGTCCCGGAGTGGCAGCTCTAGAGGTCCTTCCTTGCGGAGTTCCATTAGGTCCAGAAACCAGGCTGCGGCTGGCCACCATGGTGCTATCCGAATGTAGAACCCTGGTGATTCCATGATCTTGTTGCGTACCATCTGCAACAGGGCAAACGGAGGGAACAGGTAAGCTGATATGCCTTTCCAATCTATGGTGAGGGCGTCTACCGCCCATGCCTGTGGATCCGGGAATGAAGACACATAATTCGGCAATTAAGTGTTCAGTCGCGTGGCGAACAAGTCCACTACTGGGTGCTGCCAAACCTGCAAGATGGCCTCGCAAGTGTGTGAGTGTAACCTCCATTCTGCTGGCGCAATTGAATCCAGTCTTGACAATTGATCCGCCCACGCATTCAGTCTGCCCGGTATGTACTTAGGGATTAGCTGTATGTTGAACTTCTGGCAGAGGCTGAAAAGTTCCGATACCTCGTTGTGGAGGGACAGAGAGTGGGTCTCCCCCCCCCCTTCTTTACGTACGCCACCGTTGTGGTATTGTCGGACATCACTCCGATCGTCTTGTTCATGAGGAGCGAGCTCCAGTGTTGTACTGCTAGTCGAATCGCTCTCAACTCCAGATTGTTGATGTGGAGCTGAGCTTCTGATTCCGACCAAAATCCTGCTACCTCTCGATCTTCCAGATGGGCTCCCCATCTCTGGAGTGATGCATCCGTGAACAGCAGAATTCCAGGAGTCGGGTTGTGGACCCTTACTCCGGCCGTGAGGTTCGTGGCCTCTGCCCACCATTGCACTGATTCCCGCGTTAAGTCCCTCAGCGCAATGTGGTCTTCCCATGACGTTCTGTGAGACCACGCCTGCTTGCGGAACCAATGCATGCTCCATGCTCTCCAAGTTCCCCATGGGACTAGTCTTGCCATTGAATCCATTTTCCCTATTACGCTGGACAGTTCCCTCACAGTGGTTGACTTCAGTCGTGATAGTCTCTCAATCCCTTCTTGGAGGTCTTGGATTTTTTCTAGAGACGGGTGGATCGAGAACGATAGCGTGTCGATCCTGGCTCCCAAAAAGGTGAATGCCCTGCTCGGTTGCAGCCTGGATTTGGCCCATTTCACCCCGATGCCTAGCTTCCTGAAGAGTCCGCAGGTCTCTACTGTCTGCTGTGCCAACTTCTCCCTGGCATGCTCGCGCAGCAGCCAGTCGTCTAGACAGGCCTAAGCTTTTATCTGGCGATGATGCAGATGGCTGAGGACTAGCTTCATGAGAGAGGTGAACACGTGGGGAGCCGTCGCTAGCCCGAACGGTAGCACCTTGAACTGGTAAGCCTCCTTCATGACGAGGCGAATGAACTTGAAGCATGAAGGATGAAGCGGCACGTGTAGATACGCATCCGCTATGTCAATGGAGGTGGTCCACTCCCCCGATTGCATTGACAGCCTGATGGAATCCAGCGTTTCCATCTGGAAATGTTCTTTCTGAAGAAAGAGGTTCAGCCCCCTCAGGTTGAAGATGACTCGAGATCCTCCTGACCTCTTCGGGATGACCCTCGCCGCGCTGTAGAATCTCGGTGTTCTGGGGTCTGCTCTTTCCACTGCTCCTTTCTGGAGAAGCACAGCAATCTCTCTCTCTCCATTGCTGTATCTTTGACCGCTAGTAGGCCCGCCGGAATTGACGATGACAGTTGCGGCAGTGATACAAAGGGTGGTCTGTAGCCATCCCTGACCACTGAGAGAACGAATGCATCTCCTGAAATGGACTCCCAGTCTTGAATGTGGTGTCGTAGTCTGCCCCCCACCTGTCGGTGAGGGGGGGCCGACTGGTACCCTCTGTGGTCATTGGCCCTCTTCCTCTCCCACCTTTGCCGAGGTTACTCTGTTGCTGCTTATCTGCTGTCTCCATTGCAGATTTTGGTGGGCCTCCCCGTCCTTGTTTGCTTCTGGGACCCTTTCCTCCGTTTCCCCCTCCTCGTCGTGGTCCCTGAGAAAATTGGGGCTCGCGAAAGGGTGTATTCGCAAAGGACTTGCCTAAGTAGGAGCTTTTGTTAGGTTGGTCCTTCGTGGGAGGTGGTTTTGACTTCTCGCGAAGTTCGGGTGCCAGCTCCAGGAGGGAGCCGTTAAACAACTGGTTGGACCCGTGGAACGGGAGGAGCCGCAGTTTTCCCAAGGTGACTTTCATTATCCCAGGCACTCCCGCCAGGTATGCGTCTCGAAGGATTGAATTGGCTATTGCTCGAGTTGCCCAGTTAATTCCGTCTTTGTGGAATTCCGATGCGTGCTTCATCATTAGAAGGCTTTCCTGCAGAATCGTCTCGTCCCTTTGCTTCGCTGGGGTCTTCATATACGACTTCAGTGCCGCAGTCGAGGCCGAATACACCAGGCCCGAATACGAGAATGCTCGGAAGCTCAGTCGAGCCTCTCGTCGATTTCAAATTGCTTGGTGGGGATTCTTATTGTCGCTAGACGGGATAAATAGGGATCATATTCCACGGCAACTTGTTCAAACAATACCTCCGCCTCCTTGTAGGTTTTGTAAGTTTTAGCTTTTGGGGCCTTGAAGTTCGACAGGCCAAAGAAGAATTCCTTTTTGCTTCCATCATGCCTAGGGAGCGGTGTGCCTGCTTTGAGCGTCTTGCCGCCTTTCCTGAGAGTCCCCCTGACTTGGACGGTGGCCGTTCCTTGCAAAATCTTTCTGGAAGGTAGAAGAAGGTTAGCTGGATCACTTTTTCTAGTAGCTGTTTTCTAGACAGTCTCTCTTCCTTGTCCTCCCTCCCGGAGGAGCGTTCTTCGTCAGACTCCGAATCCCTTAAGCTGTGTCCTGACGAGTCGGAACGGGATTCCCTTCGAGCGATTGGTGAGTTCCTATGTGATGGCGACTCTCCTCTTGATGCTGATCTCCGCTGTGGTGAACGTCTAGAGTGTAGAGAGTTAGGGGACTGCTCCCTATTAACTGTGGAACGGCTCCTGTACTCCTTGTGGCTCCTAACCGAGCTACTCCTGGAGGAGGAATTTCTCTGCTGAGGTCCCCGCGTTGGCGACGGTTCTGAAGTCGACTTGGGATCTGTGATGGTATCCCGGTGACGTTCTAGTCGTGAACGGTGTACACCGTGTTGTTCCCGAGACGAACAATCGCCCTGATCGGTGTGCAAACTCGTCTTGAGGTGCCTTCGATCCTCATGTCGGGTATCGTTGCGTGGTGACGGACGTCGATGAGTCTGAGGGGAGCGCTGACGAATCGGGGACCGGGATCTTCTCCTTGGCGACTGCCTCCTATACTCATAATGCGCCCAGGTGATAACTGGTGATTGGGTGATGGAAATTCTTCGAACCCTGAAGCGCTGCTTTATTCCGATTGTTCGCGGGCGACCAGCGACCTGCTGCTTGGTGACCGCTGTTTCGTGGGCGACTGACGGTTGCCACGATCACTCCCGTGGCTTAATGATTTTCTTAGCACATGAACTTCCGATGCAAAATTGCTGTCACTCCTTGGCGACTGTCTCCTTTTTCCAGTTGTATAGGTGCCGAGAAGCCCTGCCCCTCCCCCCCAACCTGTCGGTGAAGGTGGGCCGACTTGTTCTAAGGGACGTCGTTGCGTCTTTCCTCTGCCTCCCCGTTTCTTCTCCGATGGGGAAATGGTTGATTTTTGGCCGGGTGGTCTTGATCTCTGTGGTCCTTGTGAAAGTCTTTGTTTCTGGCCCCTTGATGTTGCTCCCCCCCCCCCCCCCCTGTGGTCCCGCTGCGAAGTGGGGGTCCGGAAAGGGCTTGTTGGTAGAGTACTTTCCTTGGAAGTAGTTCTTCTTTTTTGGGCCCTCTTTCTTTTGGGGTTTTGTCCTGTCCCGGAGCTCTGGGGCGACGGTCAAAAGTTCTCCGTTGAACAACTTGTCGGTTCGATGGAAGGGGAGGAGCCGAAGTTTACCCAAGGTGTCCTTGGGTATCGCTGGCGCTTCCTTGAGATATGCATCTCTTCTATGTAGGGTCGAGTTCGCCATTGACCAAACATTCCAGTCTATGGTCTCTTTCTGGAATTCTACTGCCTGTTTTTAACAGGTCGACAGTGTCCGCTAGGTTCTTAGGTTCCTGGCTGCTTGCTGGTTGGTGTTCGAATAAATGATTGGAACGCTGCCAAGGCGGCTGAAGCAAAAAGTTCGGCGTGAGACGCTGCTCTGGTCCCAATTCGTAACAGTCTATCTTCTGCTTCATATTGTTTCAGTGGAATCACAATGACGCTAGGCTTGGAGAGGCATGAGTCATAATCCATGTTTACTGTCTCCGAAAGGTACTCGGCTTCGTTAAAAGTTGCGTAGTTCCTGGCTTTTAGGGGTCTACATGTGGTTTCCAAAAGCTGTTCCGAAAAAGAAATCTAATTTTCCTGCATCGTGATGTGGGAGTTCTTTCCTTACAACAATTGGTTTTCCTCCATCCCGTAGCTGGCCTGCGGTGTCGAGGAGGGACCTGCGCAACATGGCAGATTGAGGAAGTAGAA
>JAHWFP010095179.1:3706-13756 GCA_023313725.1 Lithobius niger | reverse complement strand
ACGCAAGCACTCCAAAGGAAAAGATTAAGGCATGCTTCAGACATGCTACTGTCCTTGCAATTCAAATCTTTTTATCTGGTTAGAAAAATTCAAACCAAGGCCCACCCGAGGGGTTCGACAAAGCTATAAATCTCTTACACCCAAGATTTAAGATTTATAAATCCGTTGTTAATCTTATAAATCTGTAAATCTTGTGTAAATCATCTGAATCTTGTGTAAATCATTCAAATTGTAATGTCGGCTTGCCGAAAAACGTTTGGAGAGGATACATGACCTCCAAAAATCAAAAAACTCGTGAAACATTTTTTTTTCTCGGCGCCTCGGCCGGGGAAAAACCCCAAATTTCAAACGCCTGTATCTCCCAAGAAAAAGGACCAATCCGTCTCATCTAAACAGCTCTTAATAGCCACGAACTTTATCTGTTTCCCCCCGCAAACAGAACACGAAAATTCCTTCTAGAAGTCATTCTACAGCATTTAGAAAAACGCACGAAACTGAAGTCGTAAAATCACCGTAGCGCACGAGACGCCATTTTCGCCACTTGTAAAAATTTGTATTTACTTTTTATTTTCACTTAGGCATAAAGCCAAAAACATTAGTTTAGTGTTTGTAGGGAGGAGCTTCCTCTGCGAAGGTAGTTAACCTCCTACTTAATTGTACAGACAACTTTGTGAGTGTGATATTTTTTATTATGTTGAACAGCTGCAACCTTTATGAAAAATTTCCACAGCGATCGTCGCCTGTCCTTTAACTTTGAAGTTATTTATTTTACTCAAACTTAAGTGCGTTATAGCATTCTCTAAGCTAATATATTTATTCTTTTTATGCATTATTAATAATAATCTTTTGCCCCCAGAACGCTATCATTAGTCCAAAATAAAAAGACATCGGCAATCACCGGACACGAAATTTTGTGTATATATGTTTTGCTTTAATTCTCTGCAAAACTCGACTGACCCGTCCGAATGTTACTACTAGCTTGCTCTACTATTAAAAACCAAAAGATATTTATAAAAGATCTGTTTCCATACAATCCGAAAGTCAAACTGTGCATAAAACTTCGAATCCTCAATCCCCCCCCCCCTCCCCTGCTAAAACTAGTTGTGGTGTATAACACTGCTGTTTCCAGTTAAAGCTTATAAAATTTAATAGTAATGCTCTCTGCATTACCCCAAGCCAAGTATTAAGCTTTAAAAAAAGCCTATTCACGTTGCAAACATGTAAATATCCATTCCATAGTCAATAATTCAAAGTAAAGGCCTATTTCCCAATGTTCAATTGAGTAAAACTCAAAACAGGCCCGTCTTTACATGTCTTTACTCCTTCAAACGGCTCTGCACCCAGTCCCTTTGTCAAACCGACTTCTCCTCCCATTTTCCATTGTTCTCCTGGCCCTCAGCCAATCAGACCCCCGCAGCTCTCCTCGGCGTCCGCGCTTTGGTAGAGAAAATCCGCTGCTCCAGCATAAAAAGCCCCAGTTGCCCTCCCTCTGCGGTCGGGTGTGGAGATGTCACGTCCGGGATTGCCATGCCGGGCAAAATGGTTGTGGTTGTAAGTAAACTAGTTTAACTTTAGAAGTTTATCTTTAGGACCCCCCAATTCTAAATTTATAGTCTAAATTAAATTAACCTCTAGCTTGGAGTCTTTATGGTTGGTAAGCCTTATCGGCATTGCTGGTCTTTACCACCATAATGTTAGAGTAGGCATCTCTTTCTAAAAAGCCAGTTTCTTACTTTGTTCTTTCTTTAATGTAAACAAAGGGACGGTTTGATCCTCGCGAGGAAAAATAACTGTGGGACGACTTGAAAACTACAGTTGTCAAATATAGTTGTAACTTAGCGGACGCGGTTCAGCTTGCTGGGTATTCCTGGATAGGAACCCAAGATAAAAATGCTTTTTCTTGTCTAAATTAAGTATTTAAGAAACAACTTCGTTGTTCTTGTATCAAAGTGAATTTCTAATGTAAATTCTTGAATTTTTTGTTTTTGCAAACTTGTAAAGACTTAAACTAGTGAACTTAAATGTAAAAGTGTTTATTCTTTTCATTCTGATGTTTTAAAATAAAAACCAAGAGTTTTTAAACCTCAGGTTCGTTCCCTAGCAGATTAATTGTTTTTAAGTGTAAATTTTATGTAGCCCATTTTAGCTTTATACGTCGTTTAAGCAATTAAATTAATCCACCATTGGTGGCAGTGTATTACCGGAAGCATTAAGGTTAGGCCTAGAATAGGACACCGACGCTCCATCCCGCAAGCCGGGACTGTAGCCCATGCTGTGCTTATTGTCGTAAAAAGTCGAAAAAATCACGTAACCTGATGCAAAGAAGTACTCGTCAACCAAGGATGTCGGGGGCGCTACAAGCACCTCAGCCGTCGTAGCGTCCGCCGCTACAAAATCCTTAAATCTTGTACAAATCTTGTAAATCACGTAAATCTGCCGTAAATCATATAAATCTTACTTAAATCTTTTGTAAATCTTTAAATCTTTCAAATCTTCGTGTAAATCTTTAAATCTGTAAATCTGTTTAAATCTCCAAAATTTTCTGTAAATCTTTAAATCTTCTCTAAATCCGTGTAAATCTTGAAAAAATATCATGTAAATCATTAAATCTTACTTAAATCTTTAAATCCCAGTAAATCTTCACGTAAATCTTTAAATTTGTAAATCTGTGTAAATCTCCAAAATTTTATATAAATCTTTAAATCTTCTCTAAATCAATGTAAATCTTGAAAAGTTTTCATGTAAAATTAAATGTTACTTAAATCTTTAAATCCCAGTAAATCTTCAAATCTGTAAATCTTTAAATCTTCTGCAAATCCATGTAAATCATTAAATCTCACTTAAATCTTTTGTAAATCTTTAAATCCCAGAAAATCCGTAAATCTCCTTAAATCCGTTGGAAGATTTACATATTTACAAATCTCGTACACTTTTTTTGTATTTGTCGAACCCCTCGGGCCCACCCCAGCTACCAAAAGTTGCCAATTTGAAGCGTAAGAAAACCACGCAGAAGTCGTATATATTTAATTATTTTGCACCACCTGAGAAGCGCGTTTGTAGCGAAAGAAGTTTTTGTACACTGAAAAGATTAAAATGCGATCAACAATGACCAATGACAGGTTAACAGGCCTTGCCTTATTAAATATTCATCGAAACACTCCAATTAACGTAAATAATGTGATAGACAAGTTTGCTAGGAAAGGCAATCGTCATTTGGATTTTGTTTTGTAAGGCTGCAGTGACGGTCTGAACTAATTATCATTTAAATAAAAAGTGAGTTTTGAAAGCCTTGTGAAATGAAATCCTTAAAAAAGTGTATTTTAAACAAAGGGTATTTTTTTAAATAGTCGTGTTTCATCCCAATACTAAGGAAAATCCGTACAGATTTCAAATTGCTTCCGATGTGAAGAGAAAAATAATTATCCTAGTGTTTCGGCATTAGTTTCTACAAATTCGCTGAGTCGAGGTATTACTAGCTCTTAATAATTTATCGTTTATGATACCGGAAAATCATGCACTCCAGAAGCCATAAAATGTCCTCAAATTCTTAAAATTTAAAAGCTTCAGGGGCTCTGCCCCAGACCCCCTAGCTAGTGTAGAACAGCACCCCCCTTTAGACATTTCTAGATCCGCCACTGATTGTAATAGCGGTATCGCATAAGAGTTTAGTGCTACGCTTACCGATGGTACAGTTTAAAGTACTAGTCTTTAAAATTTCAGTAGCATCTTTACCGACGATAAAACATGCATTTGCGGATGCCGTAGCTTTGTTAAGTTCGGGGCATCGATTGCGGAGGTGTGAGGCCGAACTGCATTCGTAACACGTTCTAACATTAGGTCTGCTGCTATTGTTAGTATTTACATTGTCACTACAATCAGCGTTAGCATCTGTGCTAGTTACGCTGTTACTGTTAGTCCCAACCGGGTTAGCTAACGAGTTATGGTTTTGTTTACCATTTCTAGAGTTGGAAGAAGCTTTAGAAGCTTGACTACCTGGCTGTGCGGCAATTTGCACTTTGCCATTTTTGGAAGCAATATCAGCAGAGATTTGCTTGTTGCTGGTTGTGTATTCGTCACACAACTTAGCGCCTCTTGCAGCGTCCCAGTTTGGTCGGGCAACCACTTCCGGAGTGCTACCGGGCATGACTTGTAAAATTGCTCTAACAAAATTAAATTAGACAATTTATCGTAATTACCATTAACACCTGCTAAAGACACCCACTGCGAGAACAAAGTTTGGAGCTCAAAAGCGTGTTCGTGGTATAACTGCTCGGGTTCTTTCTCGAGACTTCTGAACTGCGCCTGTACTGACTCTTTAGTCTTTACAAACCTTTCCAGTAATTTGACTTTGACTAAATCATAATTATGTATGTTTACTGCGTCCATTTGGTCGCACACTTTAACCAAAATTTCACCGAGAAGGGGCTGTAAACCGACATAGGAATACGTTGCGTTTCCATTGTTCTTTTAAATATTTTTGAAAAAGAGTTGATTTCCGATTTCGGGACCCAGTTGTTAATTAAACGAACTGCATCAGAAATTTTTCCGAGTTTTGGTCCGGAATTAACACTAGATACCCCTGACACTGGACTAGAAGTACCACTAGCTGCTCTTAATTTGCTAACTCAATTTGTTTATTGGCTAGATCAAGTTCACGTTCAATTTTACGCATTTCGAGGGTTCTAGCGGCATCGCTACTTTGTGCCACCGTATCTTTCAACATTAATTCATGTGCTCGAATTTTCTCGGCTTCGGCCTCGGCATGAGCCCGTACTTTATCGGCTTCTGCTAGTCCTAAAGCTTTAAGTTTTAGTTCTTCGGCCCTTAAAGCCAATTCGTTTTCTTTAAGAGTTAATTCTCTTTTGTTTTGAATAGCGGTGTTACGTTTTTCTATAGCGCTCTCTAGAGGGCCGGAAACGTCAGTTAATGAAACTTTGTTGTCTTCGAAAGCAACAGTAAGAATTTTAACGGACTCTTGCCTTACTTCACTGACAGTTAGGCCAAGATTTAAACAGGCCTTCTTGAGGTCCTTGTTTTGAATACCTTCTAGTATTTCCAGTAAATCCTCCATGTTCGAAGCTTTAACGTTAATTCAAGCAGAAACAAGTTTTACGTGAATTTTTAAGAATTAAATTGCAGCCGCAAAATAATTAAACTTTTAAGTTGGACTAGCGCACGAAATTTAATCATTTCGCTAAACAACCCGTAGGTTAAACACAAGATACACTTTTACTCCTAGCACTCTGGTGGATTATCAAATGCATAAAATACAAGAAACAAAACACTCGGCTTGGCGGCCAAAGCAAACCTATGTGCACTAACCTTTCTGAATACACAATCGCTGTGTGGTCCGTCAATCCTTGCCTCCCATCGTAGACCTGGATGTAGAGCCACTTTGGAACGTCCGGTGAATTTTGCACTAAACGTCCTTGCACTGGTGTGAGTGCCCTTCTTGTTGAAAGTTGAACACAGTCACAAACGTCGTAGTTGTGTTTGGAGCTCCATTTCCTGGCACAGGGTGGATCCTCCGGATTTGTTGAACTTCTTTTTCAACCTTCTGCAGGTTAGCCCAATTTACATCTGGTAAAGCTGGGGTTGCTGCTCCCCTTCTCCAAGCCGGATCGGGAACTGTAGGCCTAGTTGTCGTCTAGGCGGACACCTTTTGGGAGTAACGTTTTGATTTTGTTACTGACATCTCGGGTGCAGTTTGTCATCTTACTGCGGACATCTTCTTCTTAAGATGGAACTGGTGTAGTTGTAGACAGAGTGGAGGTGTGTTTGACTTGGCACAGCACCTTGACATCCCACCGCTACCACCAGTGTTGTAGCGGCGCTACCTGTCACGTTAGGTGCTTTTCAGATAGGCACCGACATCTGGTGTACTGGCGATTTTGTAGATAATATCCATGGTGACTGTTTTGACTTTTGTGGAATATACAGCACTGCAGTGTCTACTGCACGGTTAGGAGGGGAGCGTCCGTGTCCTATAAGTTTTATGATACTATCTATCTACGGTTTCACTGCCACCACGATTGGTGTTTAATTGCAGGCTTGGAGTTAAATAAAAATGGTTTTAGTTATTTACTCATACAATTAAATCTACACAAAGTCGAACTGTCGTTTAAAACAACGCTTGGTTTTTTAATAAGACATGTTAAACTTTACACTTTACAGTTGCAAACTAGTATTTACAAAAATAACCTTTTGAAGCTTTAAATTAAAAGCACACGACGATTTACAATAAAATCGGATTTGAACAAATTAATAATTCACACTACATTACAATTTCGAATAGAAAAAGTGGTTTGAGTCACCGGACTCTTTAAGTTACAGAATGCACCTTACATTTGTAAAATAGTCTAAGTTATGTTTCTAAAGCCACTGCTAAAGATCAAACTAACGCAAATGGTAAACCTGGTACACAACCCAAAAGATGTCTAAGCTCTACGATAATACCATTTAGATTATTTAGAAGAACACTGAGTTCAACAAAAATAAGAAAAAAAGCCGGTTTTAAGGAAGGGGACCGTAAACCCTTAAGTTATGGGAGCTCTAGGCCAGAAATGCCGATGGCGGTTAACTACCCATAATCATTCTCAAAGTTAGAAGTTAAGTTTATGTTTTAAGAACTATAAATAAATTTAGAAATAAAATCCAAAAGAATACTTTCAAAAGAAATAAACTAGTTACCAACGAACTCTACCGGCCCTTTCTGGCCCTCTCGGAAGGGATCTCAGCCTTGTTCCCTCGGACGCTTTTCCAACTCTGCGTCTGAGGTTACATGCTTTTTGGCAAGCCTCGTGGGATGGACAAGACGGCAATAAATTACGAGCTATTCACCGCAGTCGCCGTGAGGAGGTGGTGTTGGCCCGTTTGCGCATTGGTCACACTCGACTTACTCACTGTTTCCTTTTGCGGGGGGTTGGCCCTCCTGAATGTTATTGGTGTCGGCGGCCACTTACGGTCCGACACTTCCTTGTTGATTGTTGCCATCTTGATGGTTTTCGTCGTCGTTTCCATCTTCCGCATGGCATTGTGCGTCAATTGGGCGATAAGTCTGTCCTCCTGTCCGGTGTTTTTCAATTTTTGCAGGAGGTACAGATGTATGACAAGATTTAGATTAGGGGTTTGAATAATATCTCTGTAATGTGTGGTGCAGTGGCAACCCGGACCACTACACTGTGACTGAGGTTGGCGCTAATGACCAAGCTGTCGACGCGCCGTTAAGCCTCATCTTCCCCCCCCCCCCCGGCATGGCAACATTCAGACCCTGGGGGACATCTCCACTCCGACCACCGTAGTAACCTCTAGCCTTTCAGATCAGTGAGCAATGCTGAGGATGCAGTCCTGCAGGTCTGTTTTATACCAGCTGCCTGGCAGCCAGGCAGAGGGTTAGCGCGGACCCGCAGGAGAGCGACGGGGGGGGGGGGGGGGGTGGAGCGGGATAGAGAGGTGACTCTTGGAGGAGGAGAGACTGACCCAAACCGGCCGAGCTGGCACTACCGGAAGTCGGCCATGACAGCGCGGACGGGCAGGGTAGCTTGGGCGGTCTCAGTGTTTTTACTGTTTGGGTATAAACAAAGCTAAGTCAACAAAGGATTTTCAACGGGTTTGTTAACAATTAGAGGCCTGGCATGGAAGTGCAGTGAGTTCAAAACTCATAAACAACGCGAGAATAGGCCTATAAACATTATTAAACTACGATACTACGCATCGCAACTATTGAAGGGAGGGGGAAACGGAGTTTGCCGTTAAAATCATTATCAAAGTTTAATAGAAGGATGGCTACTGATCTATTGTGTGATTAATAGTAGAAAAAGGCTTTATATACATTCGGATGAGGTTACCATGGTCGGAGCCCTGAAATAAATACAAGATAAACACTTTTTGGAGAATGTGTCCGGCAAAACTTTATAGTAAAAAAAATGCCGTTTTTGGACAAGATAGAGTTCATGGGAAGAAACCACGTTAATAATAATTGCCCTAAAAGCACCAAGCAAAGGATCAAATAAACCAGCCCGTGTGTAGATGCCAAAACGCATTTTAGTTTACAGTAGTATTCAGCAGCAAATAACAACAGGAGTGCAATCGAAGCCTTCATAACAAACCAAAACCGGTATCGAAGTTCAAAATAAAAACGTAGAGTGCGGGTCCTCATTTACATATATGTGGTTGAGTGCCAACTGACAGCCCCTCCCACAACAACAAAGCTAGTCGGCCTTATGCCTGAGAAAAATAATTAACCACAAATATACAAGTTGTTTTTCGGAAAATGGCGATCAGCAACCTGCGTGCTGTGCGCTCAGTTTAGAGGGTTTTTCAAACTGCTGTAAATAATTTTTGGAGTTGAATTTTAATGTTCTGTTTACGTGGAGTCGAAGACAGAGTTCGTGGCCATCAAGGGTTGAAAACAGGGATCGTCTTTGTCCATTTTCCAGGGAGATACACATAGTTGAAGCTGAAGGCCCTGGAAGCCTATAGCGCTACCGAGGCCTATAGCGCTACCGAGCGCTAAGAAAAAAAATTGTTTCTCGAGTTTTTGACATTTGGTGCCGGGCATCCCAGCCAATCAAGATTTTTGGCATAAAGCCTTTACACGCCCCCACACAGGAGATTTTACTTGGGGTTCCTGTTGAACTCAAAGTAAAAGCTGGAAAAAAAAAGTTAGTGCACACAGGAATGCTCAAAACTTAAGTCGTCAAGCCATGTAATCAAAATTTGCATGAAAGTTCACAATTGAAGCAATCTCTTCCATTTTACCAAAAAATGAGGAGTCTAAGGTTTTGAGCTACTTAGTCCTAGCTCTAGATCGAATACAAAGTTATATAAACACTATATATACAAAAATTAAAATGCTTTTTTGTGTTTTTGGGGGACTGACGTTTTTGCGGCAAGATTAACTTGAGTAAGGATTTTTACAGTTAAGGAAAAAAAAATACTAAATTGCAAAAATTAACTGAGCGCTTGTCCGCGCTGCGTCGTGCAGGAATATCGTACAAAGCACACAGAAAATTGGAGCAACGACATTTAATAAAAATTGACACTATTTTCGAGATTTGACGAAAATTAAAGGCACATGTCAGGTTTTCGTAATTGTTAACTGTTAAATGATACGGTCTCAACATTTAATGCTGTATTTAAAGTTCAGATTACCACTGGGTTGGTTTTAGGTTAACAAACAACTTGTTTTACATAAAAATATCACACTGAAGGGTTTTTAGGTATGACCCGTAACTTAACATAATTTTAACAACGCTGGGAGGTTTTAAAATGAATAATACCCAACAACCTTTTAACGACAGAGTTAACCTTTTGCCCTCAGAGGTAAGACAAACAACTTTTTTAAAGAAAGATTGTAAAAACTTTAAGAGGAGTTAGCCAGGAACCATTAGACTCCCATAGATATTCCTAATGAATATTAATAACGTGTCGTTACAGTCTTTGTGATTATCCTTCCACAGAGGGAGGCGTTGATATAACAAGAAGAGTAAAACATAGGCACTTAAACTTTTTGGTGTAAGGGTCCGAAATGGGAAAAGCTGACAGTTTCCTTGAGTGAGGTTGAACATAACTGACCTCTTAACAAAATTTATACAAAAAAAAAAGCAGCGCAAGTTTTGGCTCCACCACTGGTTTAGCTTTTAATAATAAAAACCCAACTACATTTTGGTTAAACAAAATACCTACTCATTGTATCTACATTATTAGCATGAGACTTTCCAGGTTTGTGCAACAAAGCAGTCTTGAAGATTTAAGACAGTAAAGCATTAAACACAATTTTTAGGTTTAGGTTAGCTGTTCCTAGATGGAGCCACGTTTGTAGCGGCCCACCACTCACTACAGTTTAACACTTATGAAGAAAACTATTTGGTTAGGTTTTCAAGTTGAAAAAAACTCAACATGGAGAAAAATTACACGTTAGCCTACTTAGGTTAGTCTTGGTGGTTTACACAAGACCTGCAATTAAGGGGGAAAAAAACTTATTTAGAGAAAAAAAATGCACAAGTTTCAGCTGTCAAGTTTGGAGACCTATGCAGAGGTTTTACCTAC
>JAHWFP010095175.1:0-14377 GCA_023313725.1 Lithobius niger | reverse complement strand
GCAAATTCCTTCCAATTAGGCGTGCATCTTTAACTTCTCCAATGTTAAATTTTTATACTACAATGTTTTGATTCTGCGAAACGGGGTTCTACAAAACGGTAACATCATGTGTATGACCAACTATTCTTAAAAGCAAACTTTAACAATGACCTTGACCTAGTAACGACCAAGGATCCCAAACAACATTTAAAGTACGGTACATGTTTTTCCTTCTGTATTGCCAGTTTTCAAACCTTAAAATAAATCAGTTGCTGTTATTCTGCCACTGCTTGTCTTTGTTAAATGTTTGCATTTTAAAGCCCCATTACTTGGGGAAAAGGTATTAAATTCCGTGCACGCAAAGTTTTATCGAAATAGATTTGGCATAACGGGATTTTGCGAAACGGGACTTCACCTGATCAAGTTAGGGCCAGATTATATCTCGTAGAGGCCTGGTGCTTAAGATTTATTGTGGCCCTATTTCCCTTTCCCCCCCCCCCCCTTCGCCCCAGCCCCGCAAAAAAAGGAGTTTTCTTTATTTGAACCATAATTTTTTTTTGTACAACAGTAAGAGTAAAAAAAATTAAAACTTTAAAATGGTAACTTATTTTATTTTCTCCTTGACTGTGAGGCACCCTTGAGGCCCTTTTCGGTCTGTTGGCCGGTGCTTAAGCACCCAAAGCACCCTCCTTAATCCGTCCCTGGATCAAGTAGAGTAACATGAACTAAAGGTTTTTAGGGAGCATTTATGGAGCAAGACCTTTTCATTCGCCAAAAGCTGTTTGCCATCTATCGTTATTGATTTGCGATAAATATTATAGGAATGCAAAAACACTTAAACAATTGAATGTAAGGGTGTAACACGCTATTTACGAATAGCACGGCACACCTTGTGTGAACGCACACGGTGCACCTTGCAGTTACATAAGCTGCTTGGAATCCTGTCAACTTCCGTCTACACCGGAAGTTGGCCGAACGCCAACAGCCGAGAACGAGGCTACTCTATTGTTCAAACCAGTTAGTGCCGGCTCCAACCTGTTAGCGGTTACGCAACGTAATGCCTCAGGCGACTTCTATTGTTCTGGCTCGCGTATAAATACGAGGGACTGGACCATGGGAAGGGACTTGGTGTGGAGCAGACGACTCGATAGGTTGTCTCCCTGGACTCTGCTAGGATTAGACCAAGCTGCAACTTGTGTTTAATGCCTAATATGTGTTCTCAGTGCATAGTCCCCTAGCTATGCAGTAAGGAGTAAATTGGGTTTGAGATTATTCTTGGATTCAATCGTCTACTCCCTGAGTACGTCACAAGGGTAAAGAACAAAGCACAACACAACTTTTAAACAATGCTACAACGTTCCCTTCGGTTTTGCAGGATTGCAGTGTAACTGTAATTACAATAAAGATCATTATTATTATTATCATTTCTCATTTTTTCCAAAATTTACCTATATTCTCTCAAAAAGAACAACTTTCAGCTGGGATCAAACGACGGTGGAAAACATAGCATCTCACAGCGAGAATTCAAAATCCAACATGGCGCCCATTTCGAGTTTCCGAATTGAAAACAAACCATTGAATGCTGGCATTCGGAAATGAGTTCGCCGTGCTGTCTACCGGTAGGAATTGTGTTTTTCTTGTCATAAATCGACGCCGTAATGCGGCGTACATCGTATTTCTTGTCTCAATCCACGAGATTAGAATCTCCGCCAGCATCGTTGCCTTGGTTACTAGGTATAAACCACTCAGAAAGCACATGCCCCGTTAAAGAGGGATTGCCACCAAATGACAAGCTGCGGCATCTATAGCCATTTGCAGCTATCTAGTTTTGTCCAGCCTTTACTTTCAACAGGCGAATCAACTCACAAATAAACTTCTTTTAACACAACAAACAAACTACGTGCCGCCTTCATTATTGACTGTAAAGTTGGTGCGCCCACGTGCACCAGAAAGCAAGCGGTAAAGTTAACCCTAACGACATGACGGACGCTTTTTTTCTATATATTGACCGTTTTGAAACGCAAATTTTGTACCGTTATGGGCGCCATCTACTGACAGTGATATCGTCAACCTTGACCGCTTGGTCCCTGGTGCACGTGGACGCACCAACTTTACATCCAATAATTAAGGAGGCACTTGGCTAGTTTGTTGTGTAAAAGGAAGTTTCTTTGCGCGGCCCTTCGCTTGTTGAAGTCAAGTCCTACATAGAACTAAATAATGGTAGACGGCTCTAGATGCTGCAACCTGCCATTCAGTGAATAGGGATCTTTAAAGGAAAAAAGCATCCTGCGAATTTAGTATTACTTGAGTGAAAGCTATAGCGAGCGAGAAAGTGTACGTTGAGAGTCGTTTCATAAATGTAGCCTTACATCATGCTGTCATACAGTTGGTCAAATGTTAAACCCTGGAATGATTCGTATTCAAATGGCCGAAAAGAGTTAAACCACAAGGAGAAAAGCTATGGTTTAATTTTTTTTAAATACAACGAAATTTAGACTTAAATTTAACGGTACATTATCACCGAAAGGAATCATTCACAATTTCAGCAACATTTATCGTGATTAAATCACATTTATCTTCACAACAGGCATGCGCAGTTTTCAGTCCGCGCATGTTGCCGCCACACCGTCTCACGTGATTTAGTGCCATAGTACTACAACGTCACTTCCGCCTGGTTTATCACGTGACTTCGCGTTGCAGGCGCGATGAGGAAACACCAATGAAACGCAGGTCACGTGACAGCATGAGCACTAAAATTGTATCGTCATAAACCGACAACGATGACACGTCACGAAAGTATAGCGACCATCCAAGCGAGCAAGCTGCAAGTATGAGCAGGATGCCCGAAAAACACTGGAAATTGGAAAATTCTATGTTAAATGCTGCCCATGGACGTTTCCTTTTGGCCGTGTCAGTCTGGCTCAGCGGTAGGACCTTGGCGGTATGACCTTGGCTCAGCGGTAGGACCTTGGACCTTGGCGATTGTCGGATTTCAAAGGTCTTGGGTTCAATTCCCTGCTCAGGCAGTCTGACATATAAGTCCAAAAGGCAACGTAAATAGGTATGCATCCGTATTTATTTAACTAATCTCGAGCATTTTGGTTTTCCGTCCCGTTTAAACGAAAAACACTTTACAGTACGCAACAGGAAATCTCCTAGACGCCACGTTTTAAAATGAATTTTTAAGCAAGACCCTTGTGACCGTATTTGCCATGAAGTATACCGAAATATTGGTATGAATAGAGCTTGGAAGGTATGCCCCTTCAAAACTAAATCCCAAAACCTAAAGGTTGCAAGAACCTACGAAATGTTGGCATGCAAAGTAGTGATATCAGAACAAAGAAACCTGCCACCGTGTTTCCGGCACCAAAAACATTTACTCAAGTTAACTGATGGCCAGCAGGATGTTCCGTTAACTGAGATTAATGGAGTTGGGAAGAGGGAGTCGGCGATATCCGTTTTTGCTCTGATATAACCACTGTGAATGAAAAAATCCAGGAGGTTTAACTAATGTTAGGGGGTTTTAAGATTTTTCCTGAAACAGTTAGTTCCATGACGTCCGCTCGGAATTCCATCCATGAACTCAGTGAAGTTTTACATGTATGGACTCTAAAATTGTTAGTTATAGATCGCTATAACTAAATTACAAACGAACAGCACGATTAAGATTTTACTGAAATATCTAAGACAGCCAAGTCCGTTTACTTTAATACAAGTTGTCGTGGCGCCTTATGCAACCACAAACGCTGCTACTCACACTATTAATGTTAGTATACTTCAACAACGATTTTAGTCTTGGTAATGCGTTTTTAAAAATTTAATTAAATAACTCAATGAAAATCCTACAATAATTCAACGAGGTCGTCACCAACATTCTTTGAGGAAAATTGGTTCCTCAATCTTTTTTTTAATTCATGTCGCGTGTTGACGTTTCAGTAATCGCATTTTTCGACAATAAAAAGTTTTATTGTTCTGTTGTTGACTAAAGACCAATTTCAATAAAATTGAAGAAATTAAGGAGAGATTAATGCCCCAAAACCGCGGGCCATTTGGAAACAATGTAGAACGGCGGACCGTGCCCACGGGCGATTGTTTCCGAATGTCCCAAGGTTGAGGGCCTTAGGGCCTTAGGGCTTCGTCGGGCAGATGACCGGGTGCGGTTAACGCTCGCTAAAACCCTTTGAACCCTTTGAGGTTGAGGGCTTTAACCGACTAAACACTCCCGCTCGCGATAGCAATTGATCAGCAAATTCCTTGACAATGTCACTGCCCGTGCAACAATGTCTATCGCGCTCTTCCAAAAGGTCTATTGTTGGTCTTGGGTGGGTGACCTCCTGAGAATCCATTCCGGGTGTTGAAGACATAGGGCCTTAGGGCTTCGTCGGGCATATGACCGGGTGCGGTTAACGCTCGCTAATACCTTTTGACCCTTTTGAAATTTTTAAGAGAATTTGTTTGAAGAGGTTATTCGTCGTTGGGTTTTCGTTGCAAGAACGGTGGTGGGGTGCCTTCGGAATCGAGCTTAAAAGACACCCAGCCTATGCTTTTCTATGGGAAAAATTTCGCATATTCATGTTCCTTTTTCTCCGAAACGGTAACACCTAGAGCTTTGACATTTTTTGTGGTGTTGGCATGCATGATCCTTAAGATACTGAAGAGGTTATTCGTCGTTGGGTTTTCGTTGCAAGAACGGTGGTGGGGTGCCTTCGGAATCGAGCTTAAAAGACACCCAGCCTATGCTTTTCTATGGGGAAAATTTCGCATATTCATGTTCCTTTTTCTCCGAAACGGTAACACCTAGAGCTTTGACATTTTTTGTGGTGTTGGCATGCATGAGCCTTAAGATACTGAACCAAAGTTATAAAATTCCGGTGCTTAGTTTTTCAGAAAAAAAAATAAACTTTGATTTGAAACTTTTTAATTAACGTCGATTCATTAGTAAAATAGTCGGTGAAGCCGGTAAGTTATTCGAAACATCATACATTTGCTTGTGTCCATTCATAACTATTATGTGAACACCTCTGCAAAAAATCATAACATTCCGACCAATAGTTTTGGAGAAAAAGGAACATATAATCTTTAAAAATTATGATTTTCGGCAAACCACATCGGAAGTTATGCGAAAAGAATAGAATAAGAAGAACTAAATCGTAAAAAAAAAAAAAACTTTATTAATAAATGAAATGCAGATATCTAATTTTTTTGTTTTAATTATTTTAGCACGCACCCTAAGAAAGGGTTTTAGCGAGCGTTAACCGCTACCGGTCATCTGCCCGACGAAGCCCTAAGGCCCTATGTCTGCAACACCCGGAATGGATTCTCAGGAGGTCACGCACCCAATCGGGGCCAATCCTGCTTAACTTCGGTGATCTGACGAGAACCGGTGTTTTCAGCACTGCAAGGCCACAGACCTAACATATATACTTAAACAATAAAAAAGTTTTCCAATATTCTGCTCCACCCCCCCCCCCCTCCCCCCGGAGTCTTACCTTAAACAATGTCTGTTTATACGACGTTCCGGAAGTTTTACTGTTATAATACTTTGATGGGTCAATTTCCAATTTCCAACAACAATGATTTGTGCACAAAAAAATGTTCAATAGAAGTTGTCTGAAGGGGCTAATTTCAGATTTCGCTGCTTGAACGGTTATGGGGTACTTGGGAATCAAGCAACAATGCGCAGACAATGTAAAGTTCGGTGATGGGGATCGGTTGCGCAATAGCTACAACGATATTTCTTAATGTTTCGTTAACACTTCAATGATTGAAAATGTGCAGGGCCCGCAGTTTGCAAAAAAAGTAGTGTTAGACCGTTGGTTTTTTTTCCCGGGCCAATAACTCGGAAAGCGGGTGTTCAGTTTTCTTAACCAACCGTTCTGCACAATGGCAATGTTTAGTTGCTTGACACTATTGTTCAGTAAAGTTTTGTGTTTGTGAAAAGGAACAATTAAATTATAGCTGCGTGCAACAATTAAGTACTCATCAAAACAGTGACGAACACCTTCTCTTTACAACGAAGGGGTAGTTCCTCCACTTACCTCAGTTGAATGAACACCTTTTACGCAAATGCCGATACGAGGTAAGGTGTAGGGGAGGGAATGCCCAGTCCCAAGGTAAGTTACGATAATAATAATAATTTGTTGCGATAGCAACGGGTCTGGCAAAGACCAGGGGGTCACTAACAGCCAGCCCTATGAGAGATGTACACAAAATGACCTAGGAATGGTGATCAGTATGGGTTTGGGGACACGAATGCCTTACCACCTTGGTTAGACCTGCCAGGGACCCAAAGGTCCCCGATGGCATTGCCAAACGTGTGGGACATGGGAAGGGTGTGAAGATAGTTTTGATAATTCATACAAAAATAAATAAAGAATGCTGAAATAAACGAATGGGTAAGACGACTCACGTTTTTCCTTTGAAGTTTTTGTCTTCTGCATGTCAAGGCTACCTGGATGTAAAGGCTTACCGTTAGAAATTCGACGCGTCGTCCAGTTAGCCACCGATTATGCCACCAGTCGCGCTACTTACACCCCAAAAATGAACTGCTCTAGCATGCGGACTGAACTGTGAAAGGTACGTGTGACACGCGATACGCGGATTTTAAGCTTAAAACACTGCATTGACATCAAATTATTAAAGTTTAACAACAATGGCTTCATGCTACGTACCTCTTCAAAGGGTTTCAAAGGGTTTTAGCGAGCGTTAACCGCACCAGGTCATCTGCCCGACGAAGCCCTAAGGCCCTATGTCTGCAGCACCTGGAATGGACACCACGTACCTCTTTGTTCAATCGACGACAAAACAAAGCCTCCGGAGGTTTAATTTCATGAATTTCAAGCAGAAGAACAACCAAGGTACGTGTGCATTGTACTGTATCATACGATACAGCGTTTTCAATTCTCATTAAAATGTGTTAACGATCCTTTGACGTAGCAGTAAATCGTCCGAAGACTTCAATAATAGTCACCATTACCGTAAAATAATGTTCGTTTAGTGCTGCAACACCGGTAAATTCAATAATGAGAAGATATCACGTTTTTGCGCATCCCACTAACACTAATCAATACTACGATTGGGGTTTTTCGTTCTTCGGGCTTGCAGTTCAGCGCAACGCTTGGACGACGCGTCTAGCATGCTACGTGAAACCGAGCGTTAAGTCTTTTAAATATAGGTGGTCTTGTGCATGTCCAACGAAATATTAATTACGAATTTGCTGAGTGGGAAAAAGAGTAAATACGAGCGCGGGTGTAAAAGCAACTCGTTTTTCCCTCCTACGTAATAAATAATAACAGAATGATCTCTGCATACACAACAACAGTTCATTTCTTTTTGCGTAATGGCCGGCTGGGAAAGAGAGTGCCTTCGGGTCCCGTTGCTACGGCCCTGCTAAGGATATGCCAGGTTTCGTTATGATGGCCTGTGAGATGTAGCTGGACTTCAAGGATGAGTTTGGTTTCAAGGACATGCTCTTAGAAAGACAGTGAGCAATGAGCAATGAGAATGATGGAGGCTTAACGCACCATGAACGCAAGTGGCATGATTTGGAATGAAAGTGACTGGTAATTATGAGCCAGGTTTCAAGTTGCATGCCCTGATAGAGAACAGCGTCGACATTGGATATGCTAGGTTTTAAGCTTCTTTCCCCTAAAAAGTAACTGAACTGTAAAGATAAACCCGGTGTCAAGCTGCATACGCCATTACAAAGAGAGTGAACTGCAAGGGTACCAGATTTCAAGCTGAGTGCATTCGCAAAAAAAGTGAACTACAAGGATGAACCGGGTTTCAAGTTGCATGCCCTTACAAAGAGAGTGAACTACAAGTGTAAGCCATATTTCAAGTTTCATGCTCCGTAAAGATAGTGAACTGCAAGGATGAAACAGATTTCAAGTTGCATGCCCTTACAAAGACAGTGAACTGCAAGGATAAGCCAGATTTCAAGGTGTATGACCTTATAAAGGATAAGCCAGATTTCAAGTTTCATGCTCCGTAAAGCTAGTGAACTGCAAGGATGAAACAGGTTTCAAGTTGCATTCCCTTACAAAGACAGTTAGCTGAAAGAATGAGCCAGAATTCAAATTTCATGGTCCGTAAAAACTGAACTGCAAAGATTAAACAGATTTCCAAGTTGTATGCTTTTAAAAGGACAGTGAACTACAAGAATAAAACAAATTTCAAGTTGCAAGTCCTTACAAAGTCGGAGAACTGCAACTAGGATAAGCCAAATTTCAAGTTTCATGCCCTGCAAAGACAGTGAACCGTAAGGATGGAACAGGTTTCAAGCTGAATTTCCTTACAAAGACAATGAAATGCAAGGATGGGCCATATTTAAAGTTGTGCGCCTTCAAGTAGTAACTGAACTGTAAGGACGAACCCAGCGTCTCGTTGTATGCCCTTACAAAAGCAGTGAACTGGAAAAAAGAGGCTGGTTTCAGGTTACGTGCCGTTACAAGTAAGGTTAACTGCAAGTATAAGCCAGATTTCAAATGCCATGTCCTTACAAAGACAGTGAACTACAAGAATAAGCTAGATTTCCAGTTTTATGACCTACAAAGACAGTGGCCTGCAAGGATGGGCGGGGTTTTAGGTTGCATGCCATAACAAAGACAGTGAACTGCAAGGATGGGCGAGTTTTTAGGTTGCATGTCATACAAAGACGGTGAACTGCAAGGATGGGCGAGTTTTTAGGTTGCATGCCATTACAAAGACAGTGAACTGCAAGGCTAAACCATGTTGCAGGTTGCACACTCTTACTAAAAAAAAGTGAATTGAAAGAAAGACCCAGGTTTCAAGATGCGAGCCTTTACGGAGATCATCAACTGCAAGCCAGTTTAAAGTTACTAGCCTTGCCAAACCACGGAAACGTACAGGCTTTAAGATCATTGCAAATATTGCGTGCTCACATTATTAAGCCAATTATCATAAACTTTGTGCCTCTGTGTCTTTAACGCTTCAATTTAGACGAAAAACTTGTGCCGTTCCGCGAAGGCGCGCTAAAGTTTTTTTTACTGTCGTCGCCCAATCTTTCTAACGTCGGGGGCAAAGCCGTTATCGGCATAAACAGAATTAATAGGTCTATTTGGGAATACTCTGAGATCGGCAGATGCATTCCAAATAGGCCCAATCAAGTTGTTGGGGCGTTGGAATAATTCGTCCGGGCCGGGTAGGCCGTCTTAGGTTTTTTGCCTCTGGAAGCCCGTAACCGTCTCCAGAGAGCGAACGAAATGGCGTAGACGTGAGGCATTTATGGGGCAGCAACTAATGACGCGTCACGATAGCTTGACCACAAAACACCTCGGAGCGAGGGTTTTATTCGTCTTCGGGAGGCAGAACAAATCTCTTTTACATCGGAGTGAGTCGTGAAGCGAAGCCCATAAACAGGGGCGGGGAGCCTTTCCGCCCGCCATTAACCGAAGAACCGAAGGTTTTTCATTACCTCATCCGAACCCCCGCTTGAGACCCGGTTTTTTTCTTTTTCTTCTACAATTATCTTTCCTTTGAGGTTCTACCAAAAAAAAAAAGGGGGAAAAAATCCTACGAATAAAAAATATCATTTTAGAAATGATCTCCGTGACGTGGGGGCCGACAATCTCCATCTCTACCCACTGATCTGTATACGTGAGACGAAAAGGTAAAAAAAAAAAAAAATGGAGGGAGAGAGAGAGTGATCTAGTTTAGTCATATAAATGCGCCGTGGTTCCTCGTTTCGCGGTAAGGCGGTTCCTGATTGGCACACGAATGCGGCCCAATGCTCGTTTAATAAGCCCATTTCGGGGCGGGTCACGGCGACACGACCACATTAACCTCGGGCATTGCCGCCCGTACGCGACGAGCGTCACCACGTTTTACGTCAGTTATGGAGATGATATAGTAAACAAACAGCCCGAACCAAGATGGCGCCGCGTTCGCTAGCTTGCCGATAATTGCTAATAGAGTGTAATCACCACTCAGCACCTAAGTTACTGCACAGCCTCGGGGCGCGTTGTCTTCGCTGCCTCCACCCCCCCCTCCCAGTATTCCCCACCATCCTCACCTTCCCGAGAGTGTAATGACAAAGACAAGAGTGGGAAACGTGCCAAGGTGATTGCCGACCGGAACCGGATGTTGAAGATGATATATCCGTTGCTCGTTACAAGTGTCATTGCTGCATAATAATCGTGCTGGCTGCAGCAGCTCCCTCCTTCTTATCGGTAAAATTAACTTCGAGATCAAAGCTGTCAGCCGCTTCGTCGACATTAGTTTTGCTCCATTCCTTCCTAGGTGATCGTTTATGTGACGTCATGCCGCTGATGACCCTGATTGCCGGAGTTAAGGTGCCAGAATCCAGTGAGTCCTGTTTGATAAAAATGATCATTAGGGACTGCAAACAAAAAGTGGGGAGGTGTAGCAATTATGGAGTCAAGATTCCAAAGTAGGTCAAGTACTTACGAATTGTTAGTCACAACGAATGGTGCGCTGAGAACACTCAACTCAAGCTGATAACCTAAGAATCATCCCTTGATTTTAATTAGAAATCTCACCTCCGAAGAGCACATATCCTTTTAAACAGAAATTATTAACCGATTCATTACCAACTTTCAGCGCACCAAGCTATTGGAACAGTGGCCAAATGTATGTGACGTGTTACTAGCTCACGTATTCCGAGCACTCCATATTTCCAGCGCACAGGTAGAATAAGCCGTGTTTCTAACGCACAGGCAGAATAAGCCATGTTTGTAGCGCACAGGCAGAATAAGCCATGTTTCTAACGCACAGGCAGAATAAGCCATGTTTCTAGCGCACAGGCAGAATAAGCCATGTTTCTAGCGCACAGGCAGAATAAGCCATGTTTCTAACGCACAGGCAGAATAAGCCATGTTTCTAGCACACAGGCAGAATAAGCTGTGTTTCTAGTGCACAGGCAGAATAAGCCGTGTTTCTAACGCACAGGCAGAATAAGCCATGTTTCTAGCGCACAGACAGAATAAGCCATGTTTCTAACGCACAGGCAGAATAAGCCATGTTTCTAGCGCACAGGCAGAATAAGCTGTGTTTCTAGTGCACAGACAGAATAAGCCGTGTTTCTAGCGCACAGGCAGAATAAGCCGTGTTTCTAGCGCACAGGCAGAATAAGCCGTGTTTCTAACGCACAGGCAGAATAAGCCATGTTTCTAGCGCACAGGCAGAATAAGCCGTGTTTCTAGCGCACAGGCAGAATAAGCCGTGTTTCTAGAGCACAGGCAGAATAAGCCGTGTTTCTAGCGCACAGGCAGAATAAGCCGTGTTTCTAGCGCACAGGCAGAATAAGCCGTGTTTCTAGCGCACAGGCAGCATAAGCCGTGTTTCTAGCGCACAGGCAGAATAAGCCGTGTTTCTAGCGCACAGGCAGAATAAGCCGTGTTTCTAGCGCACAGGCAGAATAAGCCGTGTTTCTAGAGCACCAGCAGAATGAGCCCACACCTGGAGTTTCACGATTGCTTGCGTCGTACGCTTTAGGTTTAAAGAAATCCCGATGTATATAGTACCGCGCGAAGGGCAACTTCTCCATCGGTGTTTCATACTTACCTGCTTAGGGTAAATAAAAGTACTTTGTTTAACAGATTATCATGCAATGTTTTTTTTTTATTTTTCATCAAAATAACTTTCAAAACCGCGTATTAAAAATAACTTCGCAAGTTAAAATACAAACTATGTGCACTAAAAATTAAGTATCTTGTAATTTAGTCTAGTGTAGTCTTTCGACATTCGTAAACGTAATTCTACGCTGAAAGCAACGATCAGGTTTCAGCTGATTACTAACAGGAATTAACCATCATAGGTTTATTCAGCAATCGGCCCGAAGTTCTGTGAGAACTTGTGTGTGCCAGATTACAACATAAAATATGCAAGAACATTGTGCGAGGAAAAAAATAAACAGAAATATGGTGTTTAAGCAGTGAGACATTTTGAAAGCAAGGCAGGGACATATGGTTAGACATTACACTTGCAACTGTTAGCACCACAGAAATCAGCAAATGAAAATATGACAATATCAAAAACATTAACAGTATTAGGGTCATATCAGGAACTATCCCCCCCCCTCATTAAAAAAAAAATCAGAAACATTCTGGGAAACAAACTACCTCTATCAGAGATAATGAACACAACTTAAACATTATCAGAAACAAAAACATGCTAAAAAAAGCCGTATCATATAAACCAAGAAAAATATTATCTATTAGTTGTTGGTCTAAAAAGTAAACAGTTAGATGATTTCTAATGGTTGATAATTTATTAAGTTGAAGTCGTCTCAATGGGATTTCATTGAAGATGTAAGGAATTTTGTAGCTGTTTGTTCTTTTACCGTACTGGTTCCTCATAAAAGGCACCTCATATCGGTATGTTGTTTTTCGCAAGTAGGCATTTTTCGTGTTGGAACTGATTTTATGTTCATCATGACAATGACATGACATAACACAATGACATAACAATGACAGACACTAAGTAAGTAAGTAAGTAGTTTATTACGACGGCTCGAAGTTGATGGTGAACTTGTGTGTGCCGTATAAGGCAGGTACAATAGAAAGGCACATAACGAATAATATGGAGGTAATATTAAACACATTATTTGTCGGCAAGTATATACTATTTTGAACATAAATCCTTAGTAGGCATCATAAACAAAAAAAAAAACACAAAGTAACAAAAATATAAATAAAATAATAATCACTAAATGCCCATTCCACATTTATATATATATATACTACTAGAGAAAGCCCGTGCTGTGCACGGGACCGGTCATGAATTAAGTTTACGGACACATTTTCCGGGACATTTTTCCGGCACTCTTCGCGACGACTTGTCAGATTGATCGACCACTCATGCCTGCCTCCTGTTTGCATGAAGGTAGAATGGGAGAGCGATTTGGAATGCGGGCGCGAGGAGGGGAGAAGTGATTGTTCGGCCCGACGATTTGTCAGATTGAACCTTTATTGAGTTGATCGACCACTCATGCCTGCCTCCTGTTTCCATGCAGGTAGAGGGGAGAGTGCATTTTCAATGAAGGCGCGAGGAGGGGAGAAGTGGTTTTACTTTTAGTCTTCCTTTTAGCTGGCCTCCGAGATTAATATAAAGACATAAAAACAAAATCAGACCGAAGGTTTATCTGGGCATTGCTTAATCGATTTCTTGATTAAGCAAGAAGTAGTCGACTAGTTTATTTTTAATCTCATTTATCCCATTAATTTGGGGCAGTTCAATAGGGATTTCATCAAATATAGCAGGAGGGTATTTTTTTGTTCGTTTGCCGTATTAATTCTTGGCAAAAGGCACTTCATATCGATATAGACAAAGAGTTCAAGAAATGGATAAATGACGTCACGCGGTGGAGTTTTTGACATGCGGCCCGTCCTGCGCGCTCGAAGAACGGCTCGTTATGGTTGCGTGCGCTCGAACACACAAAATTTACTTGTTCGCTAGTGACATGTGTGCTCGTACCACGGAACGAGCGGCATTTTGTATGAGAATTTTTGGTTTTTTCTTTCCGCAAAACGACTCTGCGTAGCAATTTCGAGTTACTGTTTCGCTTTCGATTTTCGATTTACGATGTTTAGCGTTAAGATGTTTACAATGTTTTCTCTTTTCGGCATAACGATATTAGCCCGCATCGCGTTTCGTCATGCTGCCTGTAAATTTCGTATGCTTCAGCGGTGGTATTTCGTATTAAGTAAACCTAAACCTCATTTCCGCCGATTCCCGAAGGTGGCGTCATTGCCCTAAAATGGCCATAACGATAATGAAAGCAAACCATTTCCTCCAGGTAAGATATGCTGTACTTATATCTACGGTTTGTTTGTTGGTGACCATTCAACGACGAGTAATTGCCAAGTAGGAAGGTGAGGTCTTTTCAATAAAATGCAAGCATGGTACTCATTTTGCGGAAAGAAAAGAAAAAATATCGATTTTTTTTTTGAAGCACTCTTTAAAAAAGGTCACTTCACATGAGAGATGTTAGTTCAGGCATTGTGGGCTAAAAACAATGGTCTCAGTCGAACACATAAATGTTTCATGATTTTGAAAAAGTTTTAAAATTTCAGCAAAAGTTGGATAGAGTTTAGGCCTAACAGGTAATTGCACCAGTTTTTTTTGTTTTTTTGTTTATTGGTGACTGGTGATCCCATGCTGGCAACGTGAATAATACAGAAATCAAGAAATATTTAGGGATCGCAGGCATTTATAGTGTCCGCGGCCTATCTTGAGTTCGCCCCAGAACGAACACAGATAATCGTGTGTATGTTTTCGACAGCAGAGTACCTTGTTGATATCCAAGAGGGTTACAAAAACAATGGCGGCCGTCGATTAAAGCCGCTTCCTCCAGGAAGACGTAACCGCTCATAAAATACCTGCAGGACTCAAGATACGCTGCGCATAGTTTGGACTC
>JAHWFP010095174.1:0-13875 GCA_023313725.1 Lithobius niger | reverse complement strand
TTGACAAAAACCCGTGCGCGGGAAGCGGGCCCCACCCTCCTCCAGATCGACAAAAACCCGCGCGCGGGAAGCGGGCAGTTTCCCCCCCTCCTCCAGATCGACAAAAAATCGCGCGCGGGAAGTGGGTTTTTCGGGGTGGGTGGAGGGATCTGTCCTCATGTCGCAAATCCCCACTACTACTTCCTCATTACGTCCCTTATCCGATCCTTCATGATCGATCGGCCTTGGATGCGCAAGGTTTTTCCAGATTGGGACCTTTCCATTGTCCTAAGCGCCCTGCGCGGCCCTCCCTATGAACCTTTGTCTGCCTGTTCTCTTAGTCATCTTACCCGCAAAACAGTCTTTCCTGTTTGCCTTCGGTGTAGTGAATTACAGGCTCTATCGGCCACCGCGACGGAATGTTTCTTCTTGGACAATTATTCCGGTGTCACCCTCACCCCTAGAGCATCCTTCCGTGCTAAAACCCAGAAATCTAGCGAATGGTCTACACCGATCATTATTCCTGCACTTACCAACATCCTCGGCGACGACCATGAACAAGCACTTTGCCCCGTTCGGGCGCCGATTCTACCTGAAGGCGTCTAAGCCTTTCTGTCGTGGTCGCACTCAGCTGTTTCTTCCTTTCACCTCTCGTCCCAACGACACTTCCTCGACTTGGATTAAGACCGTTATCGTTCATGCCTATAATGCCCTTGATATCAACTGTTCCGACCAAGGTGTTCTTGTCACCGCTCACGAACTACGAGCTTCATGGGCACACTATAGCAACGTGCCTATATCTGAACTTGGAAGCCGCCTCCTGGCGAAACCCCGCCATTTTCACTTCACACTACCTGCGTGACATGTCTCATCACGCCAACGGCCTATACCACATCAAGCCCTTCATTGCCACTCGCCGTATGCTGTAACATCCCTGCTGGTGCTAGCCAAAATTCCAGAAGATTGGGGGTCCGCCCGCTACCCAAGGGGGCTTTGTCAAGATGGCGCCCCGCCGTCTTTGACGACGAAGTCTGTGGAATGCTAAAAATTAAGTAATGTATATTTTCATGGCTACTAGAAACTCCAAAATACCAGTGTAACCTGGTTGATTTTGGTTTCTATTGCTATCATGAAAATATACATTACCTTCTTCCCACCTTCCTCCCCTCTTGTCGCCATCTGGGCACTATGAGCATGTAAAGATGAGACGGACTCCGCTCTGGTATTTATACGATGGAGGCTGCGCAGTAGGATGCGCAGTGGGTAGCGGGGCGGAGTGATCTCTTCGATTTACTTCTCTAATTCAAACAGCATTAAGAAGGAGAATGCTAAAACTAGGTAATGTATATTTTCATGATAGCAATAGAAACCAAAATCAACTAGGTTACACTGGTATTTTGGAGCTTTTGTTCAGTTAATAGCTAGTGCGTCTAACAGCTTTAAAATGAGACCTAGAAAAAGTAATAGGTTAAGTAGTTGCAGAAATATAAGTGTTTATTTTGTACATGTCGATAGTCACAATGATGACGTCATATCACCACTTCCGGTTGCCTGAAGGAATGACACCACGGTGCAAATGGAAGCTGGCATGGTGTAGAACAAGATTATCCAACTTATTCGTTTGCTTCATTAAACCGCACATGGAACCCTTTTTCCTGCCCTATGTCAAGGCACTACAGTGGAAATGAAAAAAAAAACAAATTTGAAAGGACTCAAAAAAATATGCTCTACAGGTGGAAAAGGGGGGAAAAAGTCTGAAAGGGTTAAAAAAAATAAAGAGGGGGATTAAAGAGTAAAAAATAAAAAAATAAAAAAAAACGTCCTCGGAATAATGAAAGCTCGGTGTGCCCTTTTTTTTAAAGAGTTGCCACTTCCCTATTGATTATCAGTTGACCATTTATTTAATTTTGGATTAGTCTCGCCAACTTGTCTGTTATCGTTTTTTCTTGAACCCCTCCACCCTCCGTTGACGTGCTTCTATTCCCCTTTACTAGGTCATAATTTAGTTCTTAAACTCCAAAATACGTCCAAATTTCTCTTAATTTTAAATGAGACGATATTTACTAACTGTATTGCTGATTTGATGATCTGCAGCTCCAGAGTATCACTTCATTATTTATGTGAGGTAGGTAGTATTGATTAGAGGAATTCCCATTCTCAGTTGGGGGAGGTGAAGATAAGGCCAGTCCGATGAAGCAACCTCGACAAACTGGCGCCGTGCAGCCCAGCCGTATAGGTTATCCCCACCACGGGGAGCTGTTTATTCTCTGGAAGTGCGCGCAGTGGATGCGCATGCACTGACGTAATGGTGCATTGGTCATGACGTCAGTTCTCCATTGAAGAAGAAATTTTCCCCTTGTCCGTCCGACATATTGCATCAGTGTGCTTGTAGTCCTGACGTTATTGCCATTGAGTGTAAATTGTCAACAACAAACCTTATTTCCGTACTAAATTTGGGATTGTGTTTCACGCGATATCATGTGAGCTCTCCGACAACCAATACCATTCCGTGCACAATGGCATCAGGGCTACAAGGTGCCCAAGACCCGAAACACCGTAAGATAGAAGCGTAACCAGGCAGAATTAACGATCACATCAATTGAAGGTATCTATCTCGATTAGTATTCAGATAACATATTTGGAAGTTATGTACATTGTTTTTATAGTCCAAATAGTGTTGAAACAGGGATTTGCGGCTGTGAGTATCTTTAATGTACATCAGCCATCTTGATTGTAGGCCTACACGACGGTTTTGTGTGGTTTTCTCCGGTTTTGTCTTGGCAAATAAAAAGAAAATTTTTTCGCTAAACAGATTAACCGAATGAACGTGACAGTTTATTGAAATACCTTACGTTAAGTGTACGCAAAAGGTTAATGTAGCAAATAATAACACTAAATAAAACTTCCCCCAAAAATAAGAAAAACAATGCGAGTTCCCGGTAAAGTAGGAATATTGGATAAGAAAAAAAATATTTTCCTAGGTAATCTATAATTTCCCAGGTTATCTAGCCTAAAGCCACCGTGCAAAGTTGAGTATGGAGAGGAGGGCAAAAGACGATCTATGTAATAATATTGTGGTAGTGACTACTGCTCAGCAGCCATATTGATTGTAGGTCTACCCGGCGATTTTGTGCAGGGTTTGTCTGATGCTAAGCAGCAAATAAAACGAAGGTTTTAGCTAAACAGATTATTCAAATGAACACCACTTTGTATTTTAATTCTTTAGCCTACTGTAGGCAGTGTATTGATTTAGTACCAAGTAACCGCTATACAACATCGGCCGAAAATTAAGAAAAATAACACGTAATTGTAAAGGACTTACGGCACTGGAAAAGAAAAGGTAATTTTGCCAAGCTATCTAAGTGCTTTTGAAGAACTTTAGTTAAAAGGTGGGTGAAAAAAGGGACGCAATGAGCAGCAGTCATTTGATTGTAGGCTAGGCTTACAGGATAGTTTTTGTGTAGTTTTTTCCCCTGGGTATCAGAGCAACAGTATACTGCAGTGTATTTTCCTTAGGGTGCTGTAGGCAGCAAGTTCAATTCTTAGTACTAGCACTGAATGTAATTGGCCAGACGATTAAGAAAGTAATTGTGGTTCCATGATAGTTCTGAACGGAGGCATTAGAGAAGGAAAGCTAATTTTACCAGGCTGTATTCACTATATTGAAGACAGTAGATAATTGTGAAAAAGTGTGACTCAGTACCATTGGCAAATAAAGTGATTTGGTTATCTGGATTAAGTTGCATTCCTGTGCAGGAGTACACGATAACGCTTGGCAGGAGTTGCTTGGCCGATGTGAAGTCCTGGGTAGAAAACAATGGTGTAGGTGTATACTCTACGACCATATAAAAACAAGATGGGCTTAAATGTTTGAAGCCTGAATTACGCAGTGTATTGTTCTCATTTCTTATACATCCTACTCATACTCACTTTCCTCCTAATGTAGTTATCACTAAAGAGAGCGACAACTATAGTAGAAAATAATTTGAGCCGAGACAATTTGTAAAAATTCAAGTTCTAAAAAAATTGTTTTTACTTAACATTAACATGGTTTAATGCATTGGAACTTAAATTACGTGACTTGACTACCAAGATTAATGGTTTTGGTGGTAAAAAAGCTTGGGTTGTACACGTCTGTTTAAAAATATCAACGAGTATATCTCGTTAAATTTGGTTGTATGTTGCCTTCAACAGTGAAAAATTTCCTGAAAGTATGTGAATAATAAGATTGAACAGTAGGAAAGAAAATAAATTACATTTCTTCAAAGCTTTCGAAAATTTGCGACGAAATAGATGTTATTTCGCTTTTTTACGACTTGCACTAAAATGACGAGTGTGTTTCATCTTGAATCCATTGGCCCTCACAAAGTAATCGAAGCCATGTTGCTGTTTTTAAGTAAGATAGGCCTAAACTGTAGTTTTTAAAATTGAGATGCGAACTTACTTCATTCAGTAGGAATTACACGATGGTGCACTTGTTCATTATGACTCTTCGCCTTTATAAGCACTCCTAAATACAGAAATAAAGTTAAAACCAATTACATAAAATCTTTTTTTCTGCCATTTTCAGTTCACATTCTTAGGCTACTACGTCAAGAGAAAATTGCTTCCAGCTAATTTGTGCACGTGTTTCTAATGTTTTCCCAAAAGACCAAAACCTCTGATCCTAAAGGCAAGGCTATAGTCTTGAAAATATATATTTTTTAATCGTCCCAAGCTCAAATTTTTACGTGACAATGGTCTATCTAACTGGAAGTAAGTATGCCAAAGCAAATCGTTTTTCAATTTCGTAAATGTCAATTTCAGGAACACGTCACTAATAAATATGTACATATCTCAATTGTTGGTCCCTTACAATTACACTCCTACAAGCAAAACAAAAAGTATTAAAGATTCGAGATCCGTTGCGTCGATTATTTTAAGGAATTACAACACGTTTTTCACGTTTTTGTTTTTGTATTTGATTCCCTTGTCAGCAGATAGCAAGGAATCATTTGTATTCAAGATATACAAGTGTTCATGTCTGATTTTAAAATGGCTAGCAGATTTAGCATACTATTAAATTTATTTACGCAGGAATGCACAAAAAGAGCCAAGGGACGTAGACTACAGCCACTTACTTGTCATTTTAGTGAAAGGACATTTACTTAAGACCTCCGTGAGCATGCCTCTTATTTCTATCTTAAATTGAAATTTAATGGCCGCTGCATTTGTTTCTGCTACGGGCTTAAACAAGTAGGTTTTGTCGGCTTCTAGAGATTGATTTTTTTTCCTATAGGGGAATATCCAGCATAACAGTGTGAGTCATAGCTTGTGAATTGCTTATATTGCTGGCTATTTTATTGCTTACTGGTTGCTGCCCGGTTGGCTTCACTGCCACGCATTTACGTGTGGTTGAGAGCCTGACGTCTGGGGTTGCTTTTGTCATCAATTCGTCTGTGATTACAGCACAGAAAGAATAAAAGGATGAGACTCCGTGTGGGACTTTAATAATCCCTTCACAAAACAGATATTTGTCATTAGAAGACTATAGCATTTTCTTAATAAATGTAAACTTGCCTCAAAATATAGGCTTTCTTTATACAAACTTTACATGTAACATAAACTTTCTTAGTAAATGTTAACTTTCCTTATAATATAAAATTTTCTCACAATATAAAATGGTTTCAAAATATCAAGTTTTCTCATGCTATAAAGTGTTCTGATAAACGTTTTTAATATTGTAAATTTGTCTCATAATTTAAATATTTTTAATAATACAAACTTTTAAATATATAAAGAGTTTAGTAATATAAACTATCTTGGCACTAAACCTTGCTACGAAATTTGGCTCGAAATTTGGCTACAGTTTATTTATTTTTTGCTTGGCGCGCTAAACGATAAATAAAAGGCTCCATTATTGAAGAGCCAATCGTCCAAACGGTAAGGTAAAATAGGTCAACTGCCGAGTTACGTATTCACCACCACATAAGGACCATAGCAATGTCAGGTGGCGATGCATTAGAGCTCAGGAGCTTTATTAGTTTGGCTACCTGGTAGGTGAACGTGTTCATCCTACAGGGTATCTTACCAGTCAGGAAATTAAAAAGTAGGTTAGGAAATTGCATGTTAGGTCAGAAATTTTCATCCTTCGTAAGTGAGGACGATATTATTTTCTCTTAACAGTCTAATGTTGGATAAAATAAAAATACTTCTAACTACACTTGGGTAACACATAATATCTGTTAATTTTGATTCGGCTTTTTTTGTTTGTTTGTTAGGCCTAGTAGGGGAAGTTAGGCCTATAGCTGAGCAACAACGTACTGTTTATCATGTACTTTTTGCTATATTATCCGTTTAGAATTGCTTCTGACATGACAAAGTAGTAAATACCAAGACCGACTCATAGCTGAATCTGTTAGCAGAGTCGTTTTATTTTCAGTATTTTGATTTTTTACGGATTAGGCCTATCATTTTTGGATTCTTAACTGCGCGTCGTGGAATACAGTTTTGCGTATTCGCGGTGAATTTTGAGTATAAATGTGGCTTGACTTGTGTTTACTTTTGTGTTTTTGGTGGAAAACAGTAGTGTGGCAATGCTGTGCAGAGGCAACACGTTTTTTTTTCTTTAAAAAAAAACTGGCTTCCTCCAGAACCCTTAGCTGGGAGCAGCTACTCTCACGGTCTTTTCTAAAGAGTCCGTGAGTCAGGAAAAAGTACGAAAATGTCAGGAAAAAGTCAGGAATTTTCAATGTGGTGTTTTGGTAGACACCCTGTCCTAATTGAGTTACGAAATGTGCTAACTATGACGTTGTAATATGTCGAAACTACCACATGGTTCTTTTACGCGCACAAGTGTCAGGGGCGTATGCTGGAATTTTGTGTGGAAGGGCACTGTGCTTAAAGGGGCGCCGTCTTTCGTTTTGTCTCACTTTTTTCCGACTGAGAAAATTCATTCACAGGCCACCAGAAGGAGCAGAGGGGCACCTTTGAGGAAGCAACCCCCCCCCCCCTCCCTAGTGCTACCAGTTATAGGGAATTTGTCCCTTTTTAGGGTAAAAATGCTCTTGAAAGGATAAAAAAATATTAAACAGGGAAAAATGAAAACAGTTGGGAAATTCTGTGTTTTATTTGCAAGTTGCAATTTGCTCTAGTGACTCAACGATCTTCTCTCTGTCCAGACCCACCTTTTCGAAACTTCTACTCCAATAAACGCAGTTATTTAAACCTTACCCAACCCTAATTTACAATTTGGTTAGAGTTTATTTCTCGTCTGTTGCTGGTTTATTTAGGCTAAAATCATGAAAATTGTATGAATTGTACGAATTTTACAGGTCCATCCATATACATCACTTCTGGCAGAAACAGCAGGAGGACTAGTTCTAATAAAATAAGTAGTCGTTTGAATTTTATTTTCAATTTGGGTCAATAGGTAGCGCTCCTGTGCCACTAAAACTGGCTCATAATTTTATTTTGAATTAGGAATTGTTAAAAATTAGTGGTGTAATGAAAGGAAATTAAATAAGGGAAGTACAAAACGGGAATTATTTTTTGGACAGGGAAAGAAAGGGAAAGTCTGTCTTTACTCGGGGAAATTCTGTAGCCTAAAGGAGAAGTGGAAGCACTGAAGCCCCCGCCCCCTCCCCCGAGTTTCGTTTGCTTTCGACCAAGAACGTAGAGGTTTGGGTTAGGTTACAACGTTCCTGCTTCGATTAGTGTGAAGATAGATCGTCAGCCATCCTCGGCAAGTCCATTGCAGGATGCCTAATCCTATAATTACTACAATAGCCGGCGGATAGCTGGCGATCTATCTTCACACTGGTTCACGTAAAAGAACCATTTGGTAGTTTCTATGTATTAATGTGTCATAGTTACAGAGTTAACTCAATGAGGAGGAACATGTTAACTACCTGAGAACAAAATAATGTAGCTCTTCAGCTCGTCTTACATTGCCGCAAGACCTACTTTCAAGTACTTCTGTGTCTCGCACAAAACATTTGACAATATTACCTTTGGACGATTGCCTCTTCAATGGCGGAGCCTGTTCTTGATCGTTTAAGCGCTAAACTTAAATTGTTAGCAAAAACATATACTATTAGTAAATTTCGAAGCAAAGTTTATAGTGTTAAAGAAAGTTTCTATTTATAAAAAAAAAGGTTATGTTATGAGAAAAGTTTATATTATGAGAAACGTTTATTTTATAAAAAAAAGTTTATATTATAAGAAAAGATGCATTATTAAGAATATGTATATATTACATGTAAAGAAGAGAGCTTAATTTCGGGAAAAATTTGCATTATTAAAAAAGTTTTGTGCATTACTAATGATAAATATTTATTTTGTGGAGGAATTACTAATGTGTCACACGGTCTCTCGTATAAAGAAATCGTTAGCCAAATGTTAAAATTATTTTAGTTGAGGCCTATTAGTGAAAATATAAATGCTTGTAGTAACTAAATCAGACATATATGGAGTGGAAAAAGGTAAAGGTTCAAAATAAAGCTTTGAAAGCATCCGTCGTATAGGCCTAGCTCTTTCGCATTGTTAGATGAATTTAAGACTATTCGTTTGTACCTTGGTCGGTTGTCGGTTGGTCCAGTGTCCACTACGCTTGTAGTCGGTAACTCAGCTGTACTTACTAGAACTCACGTTGTTGGGGTCCCCATGGACCCCTCACAAAATCAACAGTACACGTTGGAACTTAGTTATTTTGTGGTTATTTTTCCTTCTGCTTGGTGGCATGCTGCCAAAGTTTTGTGATGATGCGACATAGGTAGCTTAATGTTTCGGAAGCCTAGCTTTTTACTTGAGTTTGTCACCACCGTGTATTATTAATTCGGTTCCCAGTGGCAAGAGTCAGGGCGCAGACAAAAATGTCTTCTCTGCAGACTAATCAATGTGCTTTCTAACAATTGTGACTGTCCCTCCTTCCTCCGGATGCTCCGGGGACAGTTTCACAACGAATTACATAGGAGTCCAAGCTGCTCACATATTTGTTTACTGCATACTCACTAGTGACAAAATCTTACTTACAAGTGAGAAGTCTGTGACAAGATTGGTGTTGCACTGAAGAATTCAAACAGGATTGGTTCCATGAACTCAACTTTTAACATTGTGAATTTTAACCAGATAATTTTTTTTATGTAAATCCTTTAAGTGAAAAATCTAAGGCTTGTACAGTTTCTAAGTAGGGGGAGCCCTGTCACGAGCACTTGCTCGCGCCAAGTTTTGGTGCCCCTTTTAGACATTGTGTGTGTCACTCCTGGTTTGAGTAACGTTTTGAGTAAAATTTCCTTTTGCCACGTTACCGTCTTAAACTGTAATTGATGCCACGGTCACGCAGTAACTTGAAACCAGTATCTACATCATTAAGACCGTATGATGTGTTTGTGTGATTGTTTGTACCTCTAATCCTCTAGAACCAAGGCACCTACAAAGATGGGAGTAGGACCAAATGAAAGGTAATTAAATTGCACTTCGGTCAGGCCCATTTTCATCGCTGTAACTTGATTTTATGATCCTGAAATATGCGAAAAACCTGAAAAAAATAACGTCGAAGTTAGCAGACATTGGAGGAAAATCTGCCACTGGGACTCACCATCGTTGAAATCCCGATGCTGACCCATAGAGTTAGGAATTACCGCAATAATACACACTTTTCGTGCATTGTGAGTGTTACGGTTAAACGGTCGGGGCAAGATATCATCGCCGGTTCAACAGTAGTCGAATGGGAGATAGCAAAATTGAAGCTACCACGCGGTGAATTCGAGTAATAAAGAGCCAATCTCGTCATCTGGTTAAAAAACTTATAGTATCAGTGGTTCCCAACCTTTTTCAAACCGCGACCCCCTCTAAAGAAATTTTTTTTCCGTGACCCCCGCCGCCCCCCCCCCCCCCTAGTAAATCCCGTCGGTTTCACAACTGTGGGGTCTGGGGAAGCACTGTGAGCTCCCCCAGCGGGGTCCGGGGCAGAGCCCCAAGAAGCCAACGCTTTTTTTTGCATTTTAAGCATTTTAAACATCGTCATTTGCTCATTAAAAAAAAAAACAGCTCTCGTATTTTATAGACGTATACAACATACAAAGTTGTTCTTAGATTAGTTGTTAGAATGGAGAGATTATAATTAGAATTAGATTTTAGAAGAGATAAAAGTACTTTACAATTAATTAATTTTATTAACGATTAAATTTCAGAGAAAAAAATATAAGATTAAACGATTTTAAAAAAGTAAAATAATTTTTTTCCTGCTTATGTATCGCGACCCCCGAGAGGACGCCCACGACCCCATTTGGGGTCGCGACCCATAGGTTGAAAACCACTGGTATGGTGCGTACTACAAAAAATATCGAACAAAACATTTAATGAACAATTTCCGTGTTGAATTTAATGAAAACTTAGCAACCTTGTTGAAAATTTACTATATTATTTTTCCCTGAACTGTTCTTATGTCTAAAATAAAATTGCTTAACAAAGCATTTACCTGTAAGTCAGTCAGTTCAGAAAACTGCTTAGAGTAGTACGAAGCTGGTGCCCTAAACGAACGTTTCAAAGACATAAACAAACTACTATTCCATTTGGTTTTTGGAACACTGCTTTTAGATCCATTTGTTTCTTGGGCATCTAAAACTTCCTGAGCAGTCGTGCACACGAAACTACTGCCAACCAAACTTGAAGAACCAACCCAATTACCTCTTGTGGAGACCCCTGTTAGGTCTTCTACAGCACCTGTTGCGTCTTCTCCGTCACTTGCCACATCAAACAAATCTTCAAACTCCATCTTCTGAAACAACAGGACAGGATTGCCCAAAGAAGAACGATATATGTAGGATCTTTATTAATAAAATCGAGTTGTCGCGTAGGATGGACGGCAACGAGACGGCTGCCACAAGACGGCCGCAAGTAATTGATAGAGCACATATCCGTTTTCATTGTCGGTCGCTCGCCCTTTTTCTTTGCTACCGTGGGAAGAATGAGCCCGCTCGCCCTCTTGCTGATTGTTGAAGCTTCGTCCTACGAGTTGTCGCGTAGGATGGACGGCAACGAGACGGCCACAAGACGGCCGCAAGTAATTGATAGAGCACATATCCGTTTTCATTGTCGGTCGCTCGCCCTTTTTCTTTGCTACTATGGGAAGAATGAGCCTGCTCGCCCTCTTGCTGATTGTTGATGCTTCGTTTGTTTAATCCTCCCTTACAATGTCTCCAATGCCTATTTATTTATTTCAGGTGTACAAAGGCGTATTGATTTATTTCCGGTGTACAAAGGCGTATTTATTTATTTCCGGTGTACAAAAGCCTATTTATTTATTTCCGGTGTACAAAGGCGTATTTATTATTTCACATGCACAAAGGCGCATTTATTTATTTCACATGTACAAACGCGTATTCCAACCATTTTTACAGGAAAGAATCATATGTAATGTAAGTGTATGGACTCCGGAACAAGGGATACGCTGAATGAAGGAGTGAGCAAACGAAAAACACCGTTTGCTAGCCAGGGTACGCAAAAACACATAGACGGGATACACACATTCCGTAACAAACACATGAGGAAGGAAATCGTCCCAGTGTTTTAAACGGTGCATCAAACACCACCCGTGCGTAGCACGGGCTTCCGCTAGTTGCCTATATCTTTCAGCGAACAAGGGAAATGGAACGCATTGTAGCATTGGGAGATGCATTGTTGATCTTATTATTATGCTATAAGAGATCAACAATTGTTTGTGGACTTTTTCTTAGAGAGTCTCATTGGCTGTCATGTGTTACGTTGTAGTTTGTGTTATTAGTGTCTTACGGTGCGTTTGATTGTTGTTGTTGTAAACTTAGGTGGGGTATGTGGCTACGGGCCAGGGCTCCTATAATAAAATCCAATCCAATCAAGAATTGCTCGTGACGGTGCCTCTCGACATTGTCAGATCTCATCACTCGGAAAGAGTGTAATCAAAGACCATGCTAGTGGTCTGCCCACCAAGTTCAATAATTGTCACACGTCATTGTAACTTCATTGTAAGAAAGTCATTATTTAACTCCTTCATTGCTGTTGCATGGCCACTAGCTTTGGTACTTTATCTGAAACCAGAGTTAAGCGTATTTCACGATGATGAGGATAAATACCTAAGCGGCGAAACAGCTTGAAAATTGTTGGAAATGGGCAGTCTTTGTGCCCTGACAAGTAATAGTTTTATTTCAATCAAGTGCGCAAACTGTATCAAGGTGATAAAAGTGCGTGAAGATCGTTGATTTCAGCTGACTACTGACTACTATATCTAGACACACGCTAGTGTGTCGCTGCCAAGTTTCAGTAGATCGTCCGATTGTAGACATCCAATTATTACAAAAATGACTGTTGATGAAAAAAAAAAAGGCGGCCGCACTAGCAGACTGTGTCTTTTAACTGAAACCAACTTATACCTGATTTCAGCATACTGGTGTAAATTCCCCGTGCGGTAGAAATCTTTGCAAATCGTTTGAATCAGGTGTCTTAGGTCCAGTAACGAAGAAAACGTCAACACGAAAATGTGGGAACGTGTCCTTCATGGAGAAAAAGTGTCCTCAATAACGTTGATTTGTGTTACTGATGACTAGTAACTAGTAACTAGTCCGCAGGCTCCCATGTTAATTCGCATAGGGTATAACGACTCGTCTACAGCTGATTAGGGAAAGTTGCCAGCTCTAAATTTCGGCAGAAAGGTAAAGCGTCATATGGAGAAGTGTCTTTTTCTAAAATAGGGGTTGCAGCTAGAAGCACGTGTGGCCCTGGAGTGGCTCGTAAGGGCAAAATTATTGTTGTAACCGTTGTGATTATAACATGCTTAAGTGTTACATGTTTATCGCTTCTGTACCTAATTGTCAGAATTCATTGTTGTTGCAAATAGGTGGTCCACTAATACCCCATTCCGAGCGCATCTTTAACCCGCATATATGTGGATTAAATGCTATATGCACTGGGAACGGGGTGGACGTATCCGAGTTAAACTAATCCGCATCAGTTGTTGGATCGAACACGATTCGCTTCGCTTCACTTCACTTGAGTGTGCGCTCGGGACACAAATGTGGGTCGAATTCCGAATTAGCAACATTTCATCACCAGGTGGTGGCAATCGCGTTTGGTTTACTGCTTACTCAATGCACCTCACAGAAACAAAGGAAGCACATACTAATTTTCAAAGGGAGTTTATACGACTGCCGGCGCCTATTATTTGAAAATTAAAAAAGTTTATGGGCTGGTGTCGCCACGGTGTGAGTGTTAGTCAAAGCACGAATACGTTAATTAAGCGGCTTCTGGCGTGTTCTGGTGAGCGGTTGAGAAACTACCAACTAACCCCTTTTTGCTCTGCTTTCTCTCTTGCGCTGCGAATGGGTCTAGCATACTGATTCGGATTCGACCCGCATTTCTCTCAATTCGGAATTTGATTCCGAATTAAAACCTTGCTCTCGGAACGTGGTATAAGAGACGGAGTATCTTTTATTGCAAAGGTTTGGTCGGTTTTTTGTTACGGTACGCGAATCCTAACTAAATTATCTACCCCACGGCGATAAAAGGGACAATTATGTGTTCGTGAACACCATGGTAACTAAGTGATTGAATGATTAACGTTAACCGAGGTAGGGCCGAGTGAGGAGGGATGTGCTGATTGAGTGAACGGAGCGAACGAAAAACAGCATCAAACTGTGTCAATTTCGCTGACGTAACGGCTTATTGGGCCACGGCAAATGTGACAATTATGAATGAGCAAATTTATTTTAATTTATTTATTAAAATGTAGAGGGGACGATTAAACCGTCTGCAACTTCGTTCTTTCACAGTCCTATGAAAGCTGTGATATCCAACCAAAACTGGTATAAGAGAAGCCACCAAGTTTCAAAAAAGGGTCGGCCTTTCAAAGTAGTGATATCATTCAACCAGGGAAAGGCCGCC
>JAHWFP010095173.1:36736-53785 GCA_023313725.1 Lithobius niger | reverse complement strand
GTATTCCATGATATTCCAGGAATGTAAGGAAACGCTCCTCGAAAGAGTCAAGTAAAGTTTTATACATATAACGCATTACCGATCACACAGATCAGATATCAAGGATTCGGTGCAATTTCCTCCGCATCATTTCCTCCCCATCCCTTCTTCCCCATTATTTCCTCCTAAACAACTTAAACCCCAAACGATTTCAACCGTGTGTTATTTCATCCCGGTGTTATTCCAGCCCGGTATAAAATCATCCTATATTGATATCTTTCCGTGCAATTTTTCCTCCTATGAGTTAAAATTCCCCCGCTTGTCATCTGTAGAATTTTAAAAGATTTCCTCTCCATCTTTTTACAGTCAGAATGTGCTATCACTTAACAATTAAAACGATCGTTCCACGAAAATCAAACCAATAATTGGCGTCACTAAAAATTTAGTCCTGGGTGTAGTATACCGGCTTTCTCAATTTTCCGTATTTGTTTGATGTTAAGCGTGAAAAGGGTTCAAAGGGTGCCGCTTCATAACAATGTTCTTCGATTTTGCAGTCAAAGTATTTCTTGTTTGGTGGAAGAATATTTCAGCATAAAGATGGTAGATCTTCAGTAATTATCTGACCTGGTTGCGTTGTTGTCGTAATGTCATTTTCACGTACTCTGGCTTGTGCGATTTTCATGTCACGAGAAATTGGGTAGGGCTGGTGACTAGGTTTTCCATTTCTGAAATGTGTACCTGGTCATTAAATGAGTAAATTTTATCCAAACAGACAGAATGTTTTTTTTTAGTTTAGTTTTAGTTTTATTTTTAGTTTTAGTTTTAGTTTAGTTTTATTTTTATTTTTATTTTTTTCTGGCGCGATCTTTCTGAAAAGTGAAGACGTGCCCGTGCTTCTGAATCATTTGTTTACCTTGTTTGATTTTATTATATCCTGTTTTTCTGCCATGGAAAAACATGCTGACTGTGGCTGGTTGTGTATCGATACGTAAACAATACCACGTGACGATCGTCACAAAACAGCTTCATTAAAAATGTGTGCTTCTTTCCGTAACACGTAGAATTCGTTATTTTCTCTAACCCCACAAAAATTTTTTTTGTATTTTTGTTAAGTGTTTTGTTTCGTACCCACGTAAATAAAATTTTATAGTAAATATTATTACTTTTATAAGGGTGTTTAGGTACGAAAAAGACCAACGTAAACATTTTTAAATACATTTGTTTTATTTGGGAGAAAAATTAACAAGGATGAAACCATTCCGGGAGGAAATGATTAGGAGGAAATGTTGGACAAAATTACGGGAAGGAAAAAGTAGGTCACCGCCATGATGCTCTCTAAATTTCCGTATGAAATGATTCTGCCTCTTTTTAAATGGTATTATTTTAATAATTTTTTTTTTGTAATTAACCGTAAACAATACTTTTTTATATGTCATAAGAGACTCTAAAGCATTTCTTTGAGTCGCTTCCCAGGATGGTTGAATGTTGCAAAACTGATTCGGTCATTGCAAAATAGAAAGATTTCCAGGTTTTAAAGGTGACACATTTTTGTAAATAATAAAGTTTACACATAAGAGTACTCAACTTACTGGTAATAGTTCTATTTTTTACCTAACACCGAAATGTGTTATTTAGTTAACTTGGTGTATGTACATTTGCCAGTGCAATCAGCTTGTACACTTGGGAACACACTTTTTGTTAGTGCACAATATTCTGTGTATTTTCCAGAGTCCTGTTGTGTGGCCGACTGATACTCTTTGAAAAACTTAGAGTGACTTTCTACAACATTTGTTATCAGCAAGCTACCCTGAAACCATTCGTCGTCAGTACAAGCATCCTAGGTAGATTTTTGAACTTGCAGCTTACTTTTCCTTCCTTTTACCACAGAACAGCTTCCTAATATGTATAGAGGCTTAACAGTCGTTTTCATACCATGCGAGCCGTGTCGTCCTTGTTAAGCGGTGGGTGCTATTCGCACTATTAACTCTACTGTGAGGTTACATTGCGACCATAGTAATTGTAAGAGTTACTACCCTTTGGTATCGAAGCAAGGTATGCAAACCCAACAATGTCACTTAGTGTTGAAGTTCCAACATATTTTTACGTACAAAATAAAAATAACTAGCTGTACCCCCAGCGTAACATACTCCGGTCTAGCCGGTTCCCGCGAACCTAGGTGAAATACTTTACTGGGTAGCACGAAATGAAAATAACTTCGAGGCCCCAATCTGTCTCCTCCCCGCCTCACCCGGCTCCTTCTCCGCACATTCTCCCGGTGCATGGTCAGATTTCCCCCCATGCGTCTACTCTCTTTCCCCTCTCCACTGCCCCCCCGCCCCCGAATTCCCCCATTGTGTGGTGTGAATATCCCCACCCCCGTTGCCGCTCCCCCTCCCTTTGAACCCCTGTTGTTTGGTTTTCGTAGGGAAGTAAATGTCTTTTTGCAGTGGAGGACTCTGGTGTTATGTTGCTGAATTGACTGTTTGTCCGTTCTTACACTAAGTGCGATAAACGCAGCAACGATCGTGGCTGTAGCTTTTTGATGCGCACCCAACATTAGCCATGGCGCCAGAAGGAGAGAGGGTCAATTTGGCTAGGTAAATCCTATCGGAAATCCTAGGTTCTTTGACATGCCACAATCGACATGAGCACGAGACATCACAGGGCCCTTCTCTGCCCGAAAATGCCAGGGGTGGCTGAGGCCGGATTCGAACCCGGGACCTCTGACACTGGAGACGGTCACGCTAACCATCAGGCCACCTTACTCCCTTGGCTCGAGCACGATTCCTCGGGAGACTCCAAAACGTAGAATTTTAGATTCGCTGTAAACGTCAGTAACTTTTGTTATTTGAATTCTGTTGTTAATTAGTGTAAAGCCAATATTCCAATCCTCCTGCATGTTAAATCCGAGTGTAACATTTATCATGCGATGCAATGTGATATGCTTTCATTAAACTGAAAAAAAATTTACATGACACTATATCCAATAATAAGCTTTTAGTTAGCGAGGTTTAAGGGGATTTTGTGTAAAAACTTGCATTTCGAAGGAAGCACTGTGACTGTTTACAATGTGTGATGTTTGTATTTTTCAGGAAGGTGAACAAATCAATAATGAACGAACGTCTCTTTTTTAACACTTAGCCTAGTAACAAGACTACTGCTTTTGGTGTCTTGATTATCAATGCAAGTAAACAAGGTTCTAGGCTTTAAGAACTGAAAATTATTAAATGTCATTTTGGTTTTGCATGTACTTTTCTGAGTGACTGTCAGAGAGGAAGCTTAGATACTTTTCACTGAATTCTTGAAAATTTGAATGAAGAGAAGTACTCGACTGTGATCAAATCTATAATATAATGTTGTCTGCCCTACAGGATAACTCCAATAATTTTTAATTATGGCTAGGTTCCCACACTCTTGAATGGGTTCTAGCACTTCAGTACTGTGATCCAGAAATGCAGATGGGGTAAACGAAGTTAAAAAAAAAGTGGTCTTGTTATAAACCATGTCAGTATGGCTGAGCGGTAAAACTCCGGCCTTTGGTTACAAAGGTCCTAGGGTCGATTCCCCGTACAGGCAGTCTGACATCTAAGTCCAAAATGCAACGTAAATAGGCTTGCATCCGTATTTATTTAAGTGGTCTTGTTAATTGTGTTATTCTTGGTGGCTTTTTCTTGGTGCACATCACTATACTTTCTCTAAGTTCACTCCTTCTTGAAAGGTTCGAAAATATGCGCAAATACGCCAGGGAAGTTCTTGCAATGATAGCATTACTCTTACGTTTGATGGTAAAGGATAATCCAGTAAGCTACTTACCTTAAGCGTTTTATATTCCTTAAGCCCCGCACTGCCTCCTAAACATGAAAAAAAAAATATTGTTAAGCCGAAAAATAATGAACACGGTAACGAACACCAATGTTATTTAAAAAAAAATTTTAATCTTTATTGCTAACTGCGAAGGGTTCTAAATTTATGGCAATACCATTAATAATTAGCCACTCATCGTGTTATCAACCCGAGTGCTTCGATGAACACAATAATTTGTGCTCAACAAAACAGAACCAGGCGGACAGCTGGATTCCCTTGACTAGCATATTTATTATACACAATTAAATTTTCGTTCCTCAACGGGAACTTCATCAGAATCAAAACATACCCAACATAACACGGTATCATATGTGTATAATAAAAATAATTCAGCTGTCCGCCTGGGTCTGTTTTGTTGAATACCTTCAACCTGGTAGTGTTTCTAAACTAAAGGGAAGTGAGAAAAACTGTTTCTTACTCGAGGCGACTGATCTAAACTCCTTCCAACTTTGCGTAAGCGTGACGTCATGGAGCTGGGATGTTGCTGGGGCAAGTGAAACAGTTTTTTTATCGCTCACTTTCTGATCACTTACTGATCCAACATGGCTGCCATCACCAGCGCTAGATGAGATGGTCGTGTGTCTAAACTCTAGGAAGTGAGATTTGGAAAATGCCTACATTTAGAAACAAAATCCAATTAAACAGAGATTAATAAGCATTTGTATTATGTTCTTACAAACATTTCTCTCGCTGAAATGTTTCGTGGCAGCGAATATTGCTAATTTTTCTAATGTCGAGAGCGACAAGTGAGGCAGCGGTGTATCTAAACTGATCGCTTATGATGACGTTTGGAGCGTGGCTTAGAGGAATCCATCTCACTCTTCCCTGTAATTTAGAAACACGCCCCCTTGCTCAACCAAGGGATAATTTGCGTGTTTTATCCCTAAATTCCTTTCTAGGTATAATTTACAGGAAATTTACAGGAAATTTACAGGAAATTTACAGGAAAAGAGTTGAGTGTAAAATGCACAAATTATCGATTTCATAAAAGCACACGTAGCATTCGGTGTGAGAATTTTGGTTTTCTCTCCACAAAACTATTTTTAACTAGATTTTCACCAAATTATATTTACTAACTATTAACAGTCAAAGCTTAACATAAAATATTGAGTATACTATTCCCTATGGATGTTTACAATGTCTGTGATGTTAACGATGTTTTCGATGTTTAAGACGTTAGAATTTACGATGTTTTCCTCTGTTTGGCGCAACGATACCAACCCTAATCACATTTGGCGCAGCCCCTAACGAATTTAGGTTATTATTTTCCTCTTTTCGATCGTTCCCCTACTTTTCCGACTTCCTTTGACCTTCGTCCCATGTACATGGTTCCAGTCAAGTCGTCTTGCTGACAGTCAGCGCATAGATTTTGCCACCCTCCAACCTGTAATTTCGTTTGCTTCGGCATGGGTATTCCGTATTAAGTAGTCCTAAACCTTATTTTTATGATGTTTCACCGAGACGAGAAGCCTCTTCGTGTTTCCTTATAAGTACGATGATTAACGAAAATGACGTCATCGCCCTAATATTGGCACAACTACTCCGAATGCTGAGGAAAAACAGCTTCGTGTTTCCGTAAAAATTCAATCGTTAACGAAGGGAACGTCATTTTGCTAATATTAACATAACAGCTTGCTCTAAGTAAGATATACTGCCAAGAACTGTGTTTTTTTTTTTGTCGGCAGCCAATAGAGCAGCGTCTAGTGACGTCATATTGGCTACGAGACACCATTTGGAGGTAATAGCTACAAGGTGCACTTGATTGAAATGTAAGGGAAAACAACGGCACTTCTAGTCAAGACAGTGCTTTGAGAGCGGATTTCTCAGGCTTAAAAGAACGTTGTTTTCTCCAACAACAAAAATCGCGTGTTATAGGCTTAAGAAATCCAGTCTAATAGCATTGGCTTCAATAAGACGATCTTCTATTCTACCTCCAGTGCTCCTTGTAGCTAACCCAATTACTGGCTCCATCATAGAGTTATACACAATAATACTACGTCGTGTCACTGTCCTATATATGACGTGAAAGCCTCCATCTTGTTTTTAATGGAAGGTGGTATAGAACGCTCGATCCTAGTTAAATACAGAGGAGCAATGAAAAAAACCGAAACCTCAACGTCGTTGATTTTGTGTTAGTAGCCAACCAAAAAGTTTGCGGTGCAGCATTGGAACTTAGGGCATGTTTACACAACAAGGCCTTCTCGCTCGCTGAACGCTATTTGCTACTCAACCGTTATTTATTTACGATTAGTTTCCCGTTTCTACCGCATTCATGTAGTAAAAACGGGAAACTAATCGTAAATAAATAACGGTTGTAATAAATAACAAATTAAATATATTATAAATAACAACATGGCTAAAGAACAAAGTGCAACAGAAATTGCAAACATTGCTACAACATTGTCGTCATTTCACGCTATTTTCAATATTTGCATTTGATTGTAGCAATGATCTAGCAATGACGGTAGAATAAATATCTGCTCGCAGCGAGACTTCACAATCAAACACAATCGCGTCCATTTCAGGGTTATCGAATCGAAAACAACCATCGAATGCCGGCCTTTCAGAAATCAGTCCATCGTCTTGTACTGCAGTAAAAATTATTTTCTTGTTGTCATAAATCGACGCTGTCATGTTGCAGGCATCGTACGTCGTGTCGCGAGGCACGAGGAGAAGATCTGTGTCCGCATTGTTGGCTCTAACGTATATACAACTCGAATGCTGCATTCGTCGGTAAAGGCGAGAAGCATCCAGAAGATTTACTATTAACCAAGTAAAAGCTAGTGAGCGAGAAAAATTGTTGTTGCGTAAATGCGCCCTTATTTATTTTTCCTTCTGTTTGTTGGCCTGTTCTCCAAATCATCTGTTAAAGCGAAAGAGCTAGTAAAGCTACCACTCTCACGCTTACACGTCACTCGAACATTAAATTTAATTAAGCTGTAAAAATCTGTTGACAATAAGCTTTCGAGAATGAAATACGAACAGATGGATTTTGTGACACCCGCATGCGCGAGGCCTACTTGACCAAAAATCTTTCCTTCTTTACGCAACAACTTTATAAAAAAAATTAATAATTGCATTACTGTTCAGCCTGATTAACAGTTTCCGGCGTTAAACGCACGTGTCGTTGAAGACTGCACACCTGTTTCCTTGAGCCTGTTTGAGCGTTAGGCTGCTAATTGGTGTCTTGTTGAGCCGGAATTGTATATAAACTCGCCAGCGAAAGCAGAATTGTACCTTTTACTGACATTTACCATGAAGACCGTCTACTGTTGTGTCGCCGTCCTGCTTGTTGTCGTAGCTGTTGCAGAAGCAAAGGTATGTATTCGTAATGGGTTATTTCCAAATAACCTTTACGTTATTTACATTACTGCGAAAGATCAGGTGTGTATTCGTTTATATTCTTTAAACTATGCGAAGGCAAGGTGTTTATTCCTAATGGCTTATTTCCCAATTACCTTCGTATTTCTCCTACTTCGAGTGCATCTTAGATGGTGAACATATGTATTGTGGGACTCCTGTAATTGTTACAGTTCTGCGTTGTTACTTGTTGTAACAGTTGTTCGTTTTACTACAGTTCGTAGTTTGGGGCATTCTTTTGATGGTTAGCATGACCGTCTCGTGTGCCAGGTCCGAGTCCGACCTCAGCCACCTTTGGCATTTTCGGGAAGAGGAGAACGGCCCTGTGATGTTTCGTGCTCATGTTGATTATAGCATGTAAAAGAACCTAGGAATTTCCAATATGATTTACATAGCAAAGTTGTCCCTCTCTCCTTCTAGTGCTATGGCTACGGCTGGGAGCGTGTCAAAAAGTTAAGCAGTTCGTAGTTCGCCTGATTGTCTCTTGTGCCAGAGTTCCCGGGTTCGAGTCCGGACTCAACCACCCCTGTCATTTTCGGGAAGAGAAGGGCCCTGCGATGTCTCGTCCTCATCTCGATGGTGGCATGTGAAAGGACCTAGGAATTTCCCATGGGATTTACCTAGCAAAATTGTCCCTCTCCCTGAATCTGGCACCATGGCTAACGCTGGGTGCGCATCAAAAGCTAGAGCTAAAGCAGTTCGTAGTTTGTCTTAGATGTAGGCTAGATTTGTAGGTACGTGGCTCAAGTCGCACGATGATTTCCGCTCCTTAATAAAATCGGTCCACAAATAACTTTGTTTTGAGGGCAGTTTTTTTTTTTATTTATTTATTTTTATGGATTGTAGATGAAAAGGGCTACGAATCACAATCATTATAAGCCTTGTGAAGCTTGGTTTCATATTGTTAAAGCAGATCGGCTGTGGCTGTCAATGCTTAAGCAGGACACAACAAAAGAGACAACCTGGAGCTGTATATCATTTGTATGCCTGCACAGTAAGATCAAGACAGTCCAACATTAAACTGACGAGATAACGGAATAAATTGCCACAAATCCTCTATTTGTATGCATGAATTAGTAGTAGCCGGACTCTACGTGCTCGGCGTATCTTGAGTCCTGCAGTTATCTTATGAGCGACTGCTTCTTCCTGGAGGAAGCAGCTTTAATCGACGGTCGCCATTGTTTTTGTAACCATCTTAGATATCAACAAGGCACTCTGCTAACAAAAACATACAATCGATTATCTGTGTTCGTTCTGGGGCGAACTCAAGAATGGCCGCGGATACTATAGTTGTAGAATAACAGAATAGAATAGACGTTGTGTGCCAATAAGCTTACAGCATTTTGAAGGCCCAAGGGGCAGATGTTAAGTGGAAGGAACCACCATCGTGTTAGTTGTTTTTTTTGTCACAGGATGGAGGAAACCGGAATACCCGGAGGATACCCTCGCGCAACGGGCGGGAAACAACCGGGGAAAAACCCGTACATACACACTTCCCATCGCCAGGATTAAACCCAAATCTGTAAGAAGCTAGACAGCTGGGACCAAGACGCCTATCGTATCTGTTGCCTCAGTGCTGCCAACAACCCGTGTAGCCGGGTCTCTAGTTTAGCCAGGTCAGAATAACTTGATTTTGAAAAAAAACATTTCTTATTAAAGGTTACCACCATGTTTAGGTTTATTAAAGAGAAATAGTAAAAACATTCGGGTGATATTACTTACCGTTTTTAATGTCAGACTCATGTTTTCCACGTAATGATTCCATAAATTTCCTTTCTAAATTTTGTAATAGCCAGTCTCTAGTTGCAGCCGGTTGTGGCTGGGTCAAAATGGTTTGATTTTTAACCAGTAGCCCGGGCTGCAAATGGAGGATTTACAGTATTAACAACAATATTGCTTGCACCTTCTTATAATCATCACAGCCGAAATCAACGCGATGATCTAGAGAGAGTCAGCTAGCTGAAGCGAATACGAACCAGCACTTACCACTGGGCGAAAGACTGAAAATTTAATTCGTTAGATCAATTAACTCGTTGGACATGTGTGAACCTTCTTGTAATGTGTGTAGAAAAGTTGGAAGCATCCAATCATTATTCTCTCTGGCTGCCTAACAGCAGAGCACCTATTTTCTTCGCGTGAATATCCAACAGCTGCTAAACTTGATAAGTGTTGAAGTGTCAGTGAGCTTTTTTCGTGCTCCATCCTTCATAAAGTGTCGCCACTTTGTAATAACGTTTACGTAAAGTTGAGTAAAGAAACCAGACGCACTTGCTAATTTAAAACATACACTTATATTTCGGCACCGTTCCTAAACAAAATACACTAGCGCGGTGCCTTCATCAGAGAAGGATCAAAACGGTAACAGTTTACCGACAATCTCACGTTATGGCATGGTCGGTAATGCAGGATTCTATGCAAATTCCTGCTGTCACCCTAAAACGAAACTAATCTAGAAGCACGCTAGCGCTTGGCCCATCAAGTTCAGATTGTTGGCTTTAATTGTTGGCGTCTGATTGTTGTTGTTCAAATGATGACATTAACTTCGGGCTAATACTCTCAATAAACAAATTCAATTCTATGACATTATCAGTACGAAGGCTAGCTACTGCTTGTCTTACCCGTGACATTAAACTAACGTTTGCTGGTATTAATGCGACAGTAAGCTTCGGAAATCGTATAGATCGACGGGGTTTAACGAGTAGACAACAAACAGTCCTGTTTCAGAGCTGTGCATAAAGGATTTCAATACGAAAAAAGTATCTCTGTACATCGTTGATTTATTACTAGCTAATTCCACTCAGATAAAATAACGTATGCAACCCATACGTTTTAAATTTGACATTCAGTTTACGTTTGACACCAATAGGTGCCTTTGATGGGTTGATATTTGAGGAGATTTAACTCAAAAGATTGTAATCATTTTGTAATGCTATTTTCGTGAACCTTGGGAACACGCCACCTATTATCAAAATAATTGTCCTCCATAACCGAGTAATAATGCAGCCTCGGTTAATTTATTGTTTCCGTTTCGCAATTAAATCACATTGTGATATTGTAATTGTAAGTTATCTAAAATAAATAAACTATCTCATCGTCTACTAAACTTCTTATTGGGCAGAAAATCCGAGAAGGGTAATCGCTCCGTGAATTAAAAATAAAACAGAAAAAAATAATCTAAAATACGCCTAAACTAAACTAAACCAACTTATCGTGCTAACTTGCTTCTGTTTTACAATCAAGCAATACAATGGGCATTTTATTGTAAATATAATTAATCAGCGACCATTAATTAAGTCCCGTTCAGCCGTAAAGTGACGATCTTCTTTAGGCAGTTAAAGAAACGATTTAGCCTACAATTACCTTTTCAAAAGGAGCTCACAATTAATACTTACGCTAAAGCAAAACCATAAAACAACCAAACGGGGTGATATCATACAAAAAACCCCATAAGGGCAAAGGAACCCATCAAGTTTTAGCCATATAAAGTATTGAAATCACAGCCAAAATGCCTGCCACCAAGGGTTCCGTTCCAACCCTGATCACTCAATATTAACTGACACTTCGGTAATTGTCAGTTAAGCTTGAGTGATAAAGTTTAGACCACAAATTTGGAGGCAGTCATTTTGGCTCTGATATCACTACTTTTTATGGCAAAACTTGCTGAATCCCTTTACCCTTACGGGGTTGTGGTACGATATACCATAATAATAGATAATAAGCCCATCTGTTGGCATCTAGTGGCGGTTTTCCGTATATAATAATTTTAATTTTACGTATTTTGCGTCACAAATTTTTATTATGTATTGAGGTGTTTTTAAATCGTTTTTAAGCTATCACTCAGCCACAGTTAAGCTATTTCTCTGCGCTTGGGGGGGAAAAAAAAGCGACACATTCGTGTATCCAGAAAGTGTTGTAAGGGGAGAAACGTTGGCATTTTTGTACGGACGGTGTCGCCCTCGGTTGACAGGACGAGGCAACATAACGAATCATCGCGTTTTCGGCGGCCATATTGCCAACTCAGTCTCGTAATGCTAATGCTATTTTTCATCCAAGATCCGGCCAGTTCTGTAGATAGCCCTGGTTATATACAATAATACTACGTCGTGTCACTGCTCTATTACCAGTTTCTATTAGCCTACTCATGATCATCGTTACCATAGTGAAAAAAAAACACTCCTACCATTAACGAGACATACCATTAATAACTAGATGACTGAGATTTTTGTTCAAATATTTTAATTTTAATCCATCTGATTGCAAACTAATATCAAGTAGATGAACTGGAACAATTTATGGTAATGTTGAAGAAGACGCGCGGAGCACATATATACGAAATTATAATCTCTATATGCGCTAATTCTTACCTCATCATAACAATCAGTCTTTCTTGTTAATCGGTATTTATTGAAAAATTGGCGTTTGTTGCCGGGAAGTTCTTTTAAACTCATTGTTTTCCCGACACTGTTACCGTCCATTATGAAGCCTTTTGTGTCCGCCATTAATTCAAGCCATATTCGAGTCAAGAATCACCAGGAGAGAGTAATCGGTAATAGGTCAATCGATGCGCTGGTAGCAGTTAGTAGATTTGATTTGTTTCGATTTTTTTTTCCAAATTACGTGCCTCGCTCGCACTGCCGCGTTCGCTGCGGTAAACATATAACATCAGAAACAGCAACCAAAAACTTTCCCGGCCAAATAATTTCCGTTTACTAATGTTCTGGTCTAAATCAGGGTTTCTTGTTGTCGACCGATACCACAATGGTGGACACGCGACGCTCCGCCAGCGATGAAAACACACCAGAAAAAAATTAATTTGCACGTTTTATTAACAATTTAAATGAAAGCAAATTGCAACACATGCAAGCATAAACCCCGATTGATGTCAAACTGTAAGAATTGATACCTTTAGAGATAATATACTCGTGTATAAGTTCCACGCGTGATGTTCAACATTTCCCAATTTATAATCTTACAGTGTCGTAGAGGGAGAAAGAGTAAGCCCAAAATAGGCCAATTTTGAACAATTTGCCTTTTATTTTCACCGTGTTGTGACGTTTAATTGAGTATTCTTGATTTTATATTTACTCGAAGTTGCGTACTATCACATTTTCTCTTGACATATTTTTGTTCCCTTCTGTTGCAGATTAAATGCTTCAGCGGAAAAATCGGCGAAGTAAGTATATCCACGGTTGGTGAAGAAATGTTTTACCTTCGGAAATAAAAATTAGCAAATAAATTGTACCAATTTTTATGTAGTACGTAATAACAGTGTGGATACATTCCACTTCAGTCGTTTTCAGTTGGACAAATCAGTAGCTATTCAATGCTTTTACTTGTGGACTAGGTTTCAGGCTCCCTAGCTACTGGTATAAAAATATTACCTTAACTATAGGAATGGTGAAATTAATGAAAAAAAAAAACATTGGCTAAACGCCCTAGTTGCATTCGGCGAAATGTTCTTTTTTTTTCACCTAACTACAGTGTTTGAAGTAATCTGTAAAATTGGTTGCACGGTAAGGGCGCATATATGCGACGAGACCTTCTCGCTCGCCGAACGCTATTTGCTAGGCAACCGTTATTTATTTACGATTACTTTCCCGTTTCTATAAAATTAATGCGGTAATACATAGCCAATTCAATGTATTATATAAATAACAACACGGGTGAAAAACAAATTGCAACAGCAATTCTAAACATTGCTACAACATTGTTGTCATTTCACACTATTTCCAAAATTTGCTATTCTCTCTCAAAGTACAGCTTCTACAGTGATCAAACGACGGTAGAATAAATAGCTACTCGCAGCGAGAATTCAAAATCCAACATGGCGTCCATTTCGGGGTTACTGAATCGAAGACAAACCATCGAATGCCGGAATTCAGAAATCACTTCGTCATCTCTTGTACGGCAGTAAACATTGTTTTCTTGTTGTAATAAATCGACGCTGTCATGAAGCACGCATCGTACGTCGTGTCGCGAGGCACGGGGAGAAGCTCTGCGCATGCGATGTTGCCAAGGTTACTACGTATAAAAACTCAAAGCCGCATTCTCCGGCAAAGGCCAGAAGCAGCCGTTAGATTTAGCACTAACCATATAAAAGCTAGTGAGCGAGAAAATTGTTGGTGCGTAAACCAGCCGTAAGAGCAGGGAAAAAATTTTTTTTATTTGGCTTTCGGGCTGTTTGTTATTCTTCCAAAAGTTCTAAAGCTCTAAAAATTCTTTTACAGCTGCGCTGTTGCTAAGTTTCGCTGTTGCGAAATGCATTTTTGACAGTATATCATATGATACTGTTCTAGGCCGCAAAACACAACAAAAATCATGAAAAACACAGTTTATCCCCTCATAAAATGACCCAAAATAAGCAAAGGTGGCTTATTTGCCTTTTTTTTTTTAAGTAATAATAAAATTCATCAATTAACGAAAGGGAAAGGTAAGGACAAACTGTATTGACAAAGTGTCTACTTGAATAAAATTACCTTCCAATGAGAAAACTAATAATAATTATGCACTTCATCAGTACTATGAGGAACTGATGAATCTACCTTTTGTGGAACTGATCTACGTCCCTGTACCTACCTGAATGTACCTTTAACTATATTTTGGGAACTGATGAATCTACTAGCCAGTCCATGTCGAATCAATGAAGGAGGGAAAAGGTATTTCTAATCAACCCCTTTGGTTTAACGAACGTATCAATGTTGCTTGGAAAACGGAAATCCAGGCATTTCCCAGGATTGACCCATGTGATCGCACCATACTACGGCTATCTAAGGCCTACTGTGGTACTTTGCCCAAATATGGTACTTCGTTGATAACAGCATATCCTGGCATTTATCAACTCGTACTATATATTTTGTGCTCTTTTTTAAACCTATATTTCAACTTCCAAATGAAATAATGATGTTAAACTTTTTAGTTTACTTTATTTCAACTTCCGAATGCAAGGGAACTTTAAAGAAAACTTTTGAATTTACTTTATTTCGACTTCGAAATGCAAGAATACTTTTAAGTATACTTTTGAATTTACTTCATTTGAACTTCGAAATTTATTTCAACTTCCGAATGCAACAATACTTTCGCGCGTTACCTACTCGTTGTTGCCAGACAAAATATATAGCTGGAAATAAATTCTCGACTTATTGACTTATTTTTATTTTTGTAGGAAACTTTTGAGCAAGTCTTAAAAAGGTGCATCGGCCGATTGGATAAAACTGAGACCGTAAGTATGCCTAACAGTAATAATCACTTAATGCTGCAGTTGCGTGTTGTAGGAATGACTAGAAGCTTCACAAATTAACCTAACAAGTTAGGGATTTCAGTTTAGGAATAATGGAATGTAAATATGTGGAGAACGACATGCAAGACAAATTTTAATCACTAGTACCATGAGTCTATGAAAATGACGGAACTTTTCATAGAAACGGAACTTTTCATAGACTCATGCTAGTACATATAAATTTGTTTTACAGTGTATCATTGAAGAACAGACTTAATTGACGATAAGCTGGGCACAGATTGAATTAACTAAGTTGTGGTTATGGGTCTTTAAGTGGATTTCAGTGGTGAATTCATGGGGTTTGGGGTTGGAGAGTGGACACTGGGCAGCACGACCACTGAATCACTCCTACTACTAGACGGTAGGGCTTTACAGTGGCCTCGTACCCTCTCCCATAACAAAGAAACTGACACGAACCAATTGTAAGTGTCTATATGTTCGTGCGCTTCCCCTCACCGCCCCCCCCCCCCACCCCACCCAATCAAAATCTAAGCTGAATAGCACATTGTGTAGGTATTGTGAAACATCTTGCCAGTCTGGAATAAAATTGCGTCAATCCAATGACGCCTAATACATTCTCCGTTTAATGATCCAGACATCGACACTTGAATGCAGACGAATATATTTTGCGGTGAGGGTGGTAGCACCTTGGAACTCGCTTCCTGATGTTGCCGTCGGTGCAGGGGAGCCTTTAAATTAGCCCTTGACAAAGTCCCTCTTATACAGTTCTTGAAACGACAATATCAATTCCAAATTGTGTTGGAACGATGTTAGGTGACTTAGTGCCCTTTCGTATTGCATAATTGCATACCATCTTTTCATGATGGTTAAAGTGTTTTTATTTATTTATTTATTATTATTATTATTATTATTATTATTATTATTATTATTATTAGCAATCGATGTGTTTGAATCGCAAAAACATGTTGGTGAAATGAAGGTTCCAGCATAAAGCAGTCTTAACCCAAAGCCAAATCAAGACTGCAGAAAGTTTAAAGAAAAAACTATTACTAATTAAAAACATTCCGCTTCGCAATAATGCAAAAAGGTCCTTAAATAGCCCTAAACGTTTTTTTGTTTGTATTTTTTTTACAAGCTTACTAACTAAAATGTTTATTCTAATCTAACTACGCCAAATGTGGTCCGAAAAAACTGTAAATAAAAAAAAAAATTATTATTATTTTTTTTTTAAATAAATCAGACTCGTTTCAATAAGCATGAAAATTCCCAGACTTGAATATTATGAGCTAAACGAGCAAAGATTTATGGTATTAGTTTGTTGCAGGACTCTAAATAATTTGCAACAACTGCAGCAATGCCGCAAGAATCGAGGGCAGCTGTCTACGTTGACTTGTACTTGCGTGTGTATATTTACATAAGTTTCTCACAATAAAACTAAGTCCCTTAGCTTACGGGCACTAAGCGAATATCCTTTTTATTAAATACCATAAATTAACTTCCACCAGTTGACGAGAACATGGAACAGTAAACATGGAATTAAATTAGGGTTAAACAGTACGTATGCACTGAGTAAAAATGATTTTGCGGTTCATCCTCCGAATATTTCAGAATATTTCGGGTAGATTGAACATTTAAGCAGTTGAGCAAAGATATGTGTTGAATGTAGTGCGAAATACAAATAAGGGCCTTCATTTAACATAGGTCTCAGGGCCTGAGGGGATCTATGGCTTCACCTATTTGGGACTCCGTTTAAGACGTGGCTATATTATAGGATGCAGGAATTAAAAAATGATGGGGTGATCAGGGGTCATAGATTCCAAGATTGACATTCAAGAAACCGTTCAACATTTTTAAAAATACTAATAATAAATAATACTTGAACACTTTCCGTTGACAACCATTCTTTCCGTAGTACCTTTACTGCTTCACCCTTTGTCTAACAACAACTAATGTTTGTTAAGGTTATTCCTGATCCAATGCTCGGTAAGACTGGACTCTGGAGACCTCCCAAAATTATAGGTCCCTAGGCCCGGTCCTTGTGGGCCTCGTTGTAAATTCGTTTTTTATTTTATTTTTTTGTTTTTATCTCTCATGCATTTCTTTTTTCTTTTTGTAGGAACGAGACTCCTACTTGTGCATCTTCGAGGCAGCGGGAATTAAGGTAAGAAACAACACCAACACTATAGCTGTAACGTGGTGAAGATCAAAGACCACACAGCGGGTTTACATCTGCGTTAACCAGTTCTTCCCAAGTGCTAGGGGATACTCAAGGGGCCATGAGCTGTAGAAGGCTGTACAAAAGTACCAAGGCACAGCAGAAATAAAACACTAAAGTTACTTGCCAAACATTGAAGATAATAACAGGAGCCTAAACTGTCGCAGACGAATTGGGCCGAAAACCTCTATGTCGCTAAAGAATGAGTGTTGCTGCTCAGTTTTTAAGCGGCTGGACCGCACTCATTCGTGATTCACACCCTGTGCTTAACAATGGACATATTATGAGGATGTGTCAAAATTAAATTGAGATCACATCAGTACCGAAATATTTTAAATGTCGCAATCATTTATGATCGGATACGTCTTCCTGGAGGGGACGACTTTAATCGACG
>JAHWFP010095173.1:7026-31736 GCA_023313725.1 Lithobius niger | reverse complement strand
TTGTGAACATTGCTCGAAGTTAAAATAATAACTTGTGTGAGCTACAATAATTACATAGTGCACATAACACATCACATAACACATAAATCAATATTTGATTAATAAATAGATATATACAGGAATAAATATAATATATTATAAAGAATTTATAAATTGTTAGTATGTTAGTTTTATTAAGTTTTATAACTATTTATAAGTACATCTATTAATTTACTTTTTAATTCATGTTTGCTTTGAAAATGTAACATATTTTTTTCTAGTTTGTTAAATGTGTATGGTATGTAATAAATTTTTTTTCTTTTACCATATGCATTGTTCCAACAGGGTAACTTAAATCTTTGTGATGATACTCTTAAACGCAAACTTTTTGGTTCATCATAAGTTTTACATTTATTTACGTAATAATTTTTAAGTATTATGATATAGTCTCTTAATTCAGTTATTTTTAGTATTTTATTATAAATAAAGATGTCATTTGTTTTTTCCCCTTCTTTTCCAAACAACACCTTAACTAATTTATTTTGTACTTTTTGCAGTCTCATTATTATATATTCAGAAGCAAAGCCATAAATTTCGATTCCATATCGCAGAATACTACCTATCCATGCTTCGTAGAGAATTTTTTTATTTTTATTGCATAGGATGTGTTTTACGTTATATAATTTTGGTATCATCTGTCTAAGTTTTATGATCAATTTCATTACATGGTGTTTAAAATCCCATTTTGAGTCAATTTCTATTCCTAAATATTTTGAAGTATCCTTTAAATCAATTTTCCTACAACTTTTTGAGCAGTTTTGTTTGTTTAAACCATTTTTTTATAAATTCGCATTGTTCACTGAATAATTACAATAATAATAATAATAATAATAATAATAATAATAATAATAATAATAATAATAATAATTTATTCAGCATTTTTGTACAAAAATCGAGGCACGAAGCATAAAGCTTGTGAGTGCACTGAATGTTTGACAAGTCTAAGTTTAATACATGATTTCATTAGCAAAACATTAAAAATATTGACAAGAAATATACACTTTTTTTAAAATTAGTTATTTAACAGCCAATTCTTAACCAGTTTTTTAATGTTATTCACATTCAGATTTGTTCTAAGATCTCTCGGTAAATCATTCAAGGTTTGTGGGATAACAAATATGTTATGTCTTTTTCCGTAAGAGTTTATCCACGATGGAGTTTTTAACCAAGCCTTATTATTTCGGATTGGGCGCTCAATTTTAGTTTGGAAGGTGTTATCAAAGAAATATTTTACAATAATAGTATGCTTAAACAGTTGTACAAAGGTTAAGATTTTGTGTTCAGTCATCAATTCTTTAGTTGTTTTATTATTGTTAACACCAAAAAGGGTTTTAATAGCTTTGTTCAACGTTTTTTGTAAACGTTTAATATGACAAGCTGACGTGGAACCGAAAATCGTACATGCATATCGCACAATTGAGAGAATCCACGCATCAAAGAGTACAATTTTTGTTTTGGGGTCAAGAACTTCTCGTAAGGTGTACAGTGAGGGAATAGTACCTCTAATTTTTTTAATTAATGAATCGATATGATTATGGAATTTCCAATTGTCGTCAATTATTATGCCTAAGTATTTCAGGTTATCAACTTGTGCAAGTTTTGGGCAGTTACAATTCAATCTAAAATTACAACCATCTTCATGAAGTCGTATATGACATTTATTTCTCAGAGTATGGGAGGTTGTAATGTGCAAGAATACTGTTTTGTCCGTACTAATAATTAATTCATTTGTTGAGAAAAAATTATTAATATTATTAAAATCATGTTGCAAATTTTTTATCATGGTGTCTTGATTTGAGTGAGTTGAGATTAGGAAGATGTCATCGGCATATAACGTCACATGGGTGTAAGTACATGAAAGGGTTACATCATTGATGTAAATAAGGAATAAAACCGGTCCTAAAATGGAGCCTTGTGGTACTCCATAAGCGATTGACTGCCATTCTGACAACTTACCATCAATTTTCACACAACTTTCCCTTCCCGTTAGGTAATTTTGTAAAATACCCAGAAACTTTCCACGGATTCCAACATTAAGAAGTTTTTTTAGTAAAATATCTTTGTCCAGGGTATCAAAAGCCTTTTTCAAATCTATTGAAATTGCCCCAATATGTTTGCTTTTATTTAAGGCACTAGTAATTTTATTATTGATTGCATTTAGGGCATCGGTCGTACCTTTATTTTGTTGGAACCCAAATTGGCTTTCATGAATAATTTTGAAATTTTTGAAAAAAGCCTGTAATTTGTTAGCAAAAAATTTCTCAATAATCTTATCTAGGACTGGAAGGAGTGAAATGGGCCTGTAGTTACAATATTCGTTTGATTCCCCTTTTTTAAATACGGGTCTAATGATCTGTTTTTTTAAATTAGTTGGCCAGATTTCAGTTTTAATAATTGCCGCAATCAAGTAAACAAGGAATTCAGCAGTTTGTTCTTTGGATTGAACAAAATTCGCAAGCAAAAAGCCATCATATCCACACGAATTTTTTATTTTTTATAATAGTATAATAATAATAATAAATAAATTAATAAAAACACTTTAACCATCATGAAAAGATGGTATGCAATTATGCAATACGAAAGGGCACTAAGTCACCTAACATCGTTCCAACACAATTTGGAATTGATATTGTCGTTTCAAGAACTGTATAAGAGGGACTTTGTCAAGGGCTAATTTAAAGGCTCCCCCTGCACCGACGGCAACATCAGGAAGCGAGTTCCAAGGTGCTACCACCCTCACCGCAAAAAATATTCGTCTGCATTCAAGTGTCGATGTCTGGATCATTAAACGGAAAATGTATTAGGCGTCATTGGATTGACGCAATTTTATTCCAGACTGGCAGGAAGTTTCACAATACCTACACAATGTGCTATTCAGCTTAGATTTTTATTGGGTGGGGTGGGGGGCGGTGAGGGGAAGCGCACGAACATATAGACACTTACAATTGGTTCGTGTCAGTTTCTTTGTTATGGGAGAGGGTGCGAGGCCACTATAACGCCCTACCGTCTAGTAGTAGGAGTGATTCAGTGGTCGTGCTGCCCAGTGTCCACTCTCTAACCCCAAACCCCATGGATTCACCACTGAAATCCACTTAAAGACCCATAACCACAATTTAGTTAATTCAATCTGTGCCGAGCGTATCGTCAATTAAGTCTGTTCTTCAATGATACACTGCAAAACAAATTAATATGTGCTAGTGATTAAAATTTGTCTTGCATGTCGTCCTCTACATCTTTATCATTCCATTATTCCTAAACTGAAATCCCTAACGTGTTAGGTTAATTTGCGAATCTTCTAGTCATTCGTACAAGTACACGCAACAGCATTAAGTCATTATCACTGTTAGTCATACTTACGGTCTTAGTTTTATCCAATCGGCCGATGCACCTTTTTAAGACTTGCTCAAAAGTTTCCTACAAAAATAAAAATAAGTCAATAAGTCAATAATTCGAGAATTTATTTCCAGCTATATATTTTGTCAGGCAACAACGAGTAGGTAACGCGCGAAAGCCATACTCAAAAGTATTGTTGCATTCGGAAGTTGAAATAAATTCAGCTCAAAAATATACTTTAAAGTATTGTTGAATTTTGAAGTCGAAATAAAGTAGGTTCAAAAGTATACTTTAAAGTTCTCTTGCATTCGGAAGTCGAAATAAAATAAATTCAAAACTTTACTTTAAAATATTCTTGCATTCGGAAGAGCACAAAATATATAGTACGAGTTGATAAATGCCAGGATGTGCTGTTATCAACGAAGTACCATATTTGGGCAAAGTACCACAGTAGGCCTTAGAGAGCCGTAGTATTGTGCGATCACATGGGTCAATCCTAGGGAATGCCTGGATTTCCGTTTTCCAAGCAACATTGATACGTTCGTTAAACCAAAGGGGTTGATTAGAAATACCTTTTCTCTCCTTCATTGATTCGACATGGACTGACTAGTAGATTCATCAGTTCCCCAAATATAGTTAAAGGTACATTCAGGTAGGTATAGGGACGTAGATCAGTTCCACAAAAGGTAGATTCATCAGTTCCTCATAGTACTGATGAAGCGCGTAATTATTATTAGTTTTCTCATTGGAAGGTAATTTTACTCAAGTAGACACTTTGTCAATACAGTTTGTCCTGACATTTCCCTTTCGTTAATTGATGAATTTTATTATTACTTAAAAAAAAAGGCAAATAAGCCAACTTTCCTTATTTTGCGTCATTTTATGAGGGGATAAACTGTGTTTTTCATGATTTTTGCTGTGTTTTGCGGCCTAGAACAGTATCATATGATATACTGTCAAAAATGCATTTCGCAATAGCGAAACTTTGCAACAGCGCAGCTGTAAAAGAATTTTTAGAGCTTTAGAACTTTTGGAAGAATAACAAACAGCCCGAAAGCCAAATAAAAAAATGTTTTTTTTCCCCCGCTCTTACGGCTGGTTTACGCACCAACAATTTTCTCGCTCACTAGCTTTTATATGGTTAATGCTAAATCTAACGGCTGCTTCTGGCCTTTGCCGGAGAATGCGGGTTTGAGTTTTTATACGTAGTAACCTTGGCAACATCGCATACGCAGATCTTCTCAACGTGTCTCGCGACACGACGTACGACGCGTGCTTCATGACAGCGTCCATCTATTACAACAAGAAAACAATTTTTACTGCCGTACAAGATGACGAAGTGATTTCTGAATGCCGGCATTCGATGGTTTGTCTTCGATTAGATAACCCCGAAATGGATGCCATGTTGTATTTTGAATTCTCGCTGCGAGCAGCTATTTATTCTACCGTCGGTTGATCACTGCTAAACGCTGTTCTTTGCACATACGAGAATAGCAAATTTTGGAAATAGCGTGAAATGACAACAATGTTGTAGCAATGTTTAAAATTGCTGTTGCAATTTGTTTTTCACCCGTGTTGTTATTTATAATAATACATTGAATTGGCTATGTATTACCGCATTAATTTTATAAAACGGGAAAGTAATCGTAAATAAATAACGGTTGCCTAGCAAATAGCGTTCGGCGAGCGAGAAGGTCTCGTCGCATAAATGCGCCCTTACCGTGCACCCAATTTTACAGATTACTTCAAACACTGTAGTTAGGTGAAAAAAAAAGGAGAACATTTCGCCGAATGCAACTAGGGCGTTTACTCAATTTTTTTTTCATTAATTTCACCATTCCTATAGTTAAGGTAATATTTGTATACCAGTAGCTAGAGATGCCTGAAACCTGGTTCACAAGTAAAATCATTGAATAGCTACTGATTTGTCCAACTGAAAACGACTGAAGTGGAATGTATCCACACTGTTATTACGTACTACATAAAAACTGGTACAATTTATTTGCTAATTTTTATTTCCGAAGGTCAAACATTTCTTCACCAACCGTGGATATACTTACTTCACCGATTTTTCCGCTGAAGCATTTAATCTGCAAAAGAAGGGAAAAAAAATATGTCAAGAGAAAATGTTTTAATACATAACTACGAGTAAATATAAAATCAAGAATACTCAATTAAACGTCACAACACGGTGAAAATAAAAGGCAAATTGTTCAAAATTGACCTATTCTGGGCTTACTCTTTCTCCCTCTACGACACTGTAAGGTTATAAATTGGGAAATGTTGAACATCACGCGTGGAACTTATACACGAATATATTATCTCTAAAGGTATCAATTCTTACAGTTTGACAACAATCGGGGTTTATGCTTGCATGTGTTGCAATTTGCTTTCATTTAAATTGTTAATAAAACGTGCAAATTAATTTTTGCACATAGGGCCTTAGGGCTTCGGGCAGATGACCAGGAGTGGTAAACGCTCGTTAAACCCTTTAACCCTTTTAAATTAATTTTTTTCTGGTGTGTTTTCATCGCTGGCGGAGCGTCGCGTGTCCGCCATTGTGGTATCGGTCGACAACAAGAAACCCTGATTTCGACCAGAACATTAGTAAACGGAAATTATTTGGCCGGGAAAGTTTTTGGTTGCTGTTTCTGATGTTATATGCTTACCGCAGCGAACGCGGCAGTGCGAGCGAGGCACGTAATTTGGAAAAAAAAAATCGAAACAAATCAAATCTACTAAATGCTACCAGCGCATCGATTGACCTATTACCGATTACTCTCTCCTGGTGATTCTTGACTCGAATATGGCTTGAATTAATGGCGGACACATAAGGCTTCATAATGAACGGTAACAGTATCGGGAAAACAATGAGTTTAAAAGAACTTCACGGCAATAAACGCCAATTTTTCAATAAATACCGATTAACAAGAAAGACTGATTGTTATGATTAGGTAAGAATTAGCACATATAGAGATTATATGTTCGTATATGTGCTCCGCGCGTCTTCTTCAACATTACCATAAATTGTTCCAGTTCATCTACTTATTAAGACTAGTTTGCAATCAGATGGATTAAAATTCAAAATATTTGAACAAAAATTTCAGTCATCTAGTTATTAATGGTGGATGTCTCGTTAATGGTAGGTGTTTTTTTTTCACTATGGTAACGATGATCATGAGTAGGCTAATAGAAACTGATTATAGAGCAGTGACACTATGTAGTATTATTGTATATAACTCTATGCTGGAGCCTTAATGGGTTAGCTGCAAGGGGCACTTCAGAGAGAAACAGAAGGGCGTCATACTGAAGCCGATGCTGTGAAGAGTGATTTTTTAGACCTAAAACGCGCGATTTTTGTTGTTGGATAAACAACGATATTTTAAGCGTAAGAAATCCGCTCTTCCGTTGTGTTTCCCACCATTTTTATGTAGTGCACCTTGTAGTTATGCCCTCCAAAACCCATAGTGGTGCCAATATGGCGACAAATGTCACTGCTCTATTGACTGCCTGAATTCATTGTTGCAACTCCGGACACAATTCAGTGCCGTCCCCTGTCACAACCATCTCTTCGTTATGCCCCCTTTACTAAAACGAATCAGAATGATGCCCCCCGCCCACCAATCGGGCTATTCGTTACAACCTACGAATGATTTCAAACGTTAGTGATCTAAAGTGACCCTCACACATATGAGAAGCACGGCACGGACTTAGTGAAGACCTTTCGTTTGAATCCGTCGGAAGTACGTAAAAAGTATCGGCCCTACGTCTCACAGTGGTTGTATGCTGTCTTTCAAATACAGTTTGGCGATATCAGGATAGGGAAACTGATGTAAAAACGAAATGGACAACCCTCCCCCTTCCCGCATTTACTTAAAAATGCGGTAAATGCATGTTCATGGAGTGCGGTAAAACTGATGATGAAAGAAGCCAGACGCACTAGCAAATTTAAAACACACATTTATATTTCGGCACCATTGCTAAGCAAAACACACCAATACGGTGCCTTCATCAGAAAAGAATTAAAAAGGTAAAAGTTTACCGACAATCTCACATTATGGCATGGTCGGGCGTATACAGGACTCAATTCACCACAAATTGATGCTGTCAATCTAAAACGAAACCCCATTGTGGGCTTTTTATCTATTATTATGGTAGATCATACCACAACCCCGTAGGGGTAAATGGATCCAGCAAGTTTTCGCCATAAAAAGTAGTGATATCGAGCCAAAATGGCTGCCACCAAGTTTGTGGTCTAAATTGTGATCACTCAAGCTTAACTGACAATCACCGCAGTGTCAGTTAAGATTGAGTGATCAGGGTTGGGACGGAACACTTGGTGGCAGCCATTTTGGCTGTGATTTCACTAATTTTTATGGCGAAAACTTGGTGGGTCCCTTTACCCTTTTTGGGTTTTGGCATGATATCACCCCTTTTGGTTATTTTATGGTTTCGCTTTAGTGTAAGTATTGATTGTGGGCCCCTTTTGAAACGATACAATCGTTTCTTTAACAGCCTCAAGAAGATCGTAACTTTAAGGCTGAACAGGACTTAATTAATGGTCGCTGATTAATGGAATTTACAATAAAATGCCCGTTGTATTGCTTGATTGTAAAACAGAAACAAGTTAGCACTATAAGTTGGTTTAGTTTAGTTAATGCGTATTTAGATTATTTTTTCTGTTTTATTTTTAGTTGAAGGAGCGGTTACCCTTTTCGGATATTTTCCCCCGTAAAAAGTTTAGTAGACGAAGAGACAGTTTATTTATTTTAGATAACTTACAATTACAACTTAACAATTTGATTTAATTGTGAAACGGAAACAATAAGTTAACTGAGGCTGCATTATTACTAGGATGTGAAGGACAATTATTTTGATAATAGATGCAGTGTTCCCAACGTTCACGAAAATAGCATTACGAAACCTCCCCAACGTCAAACCATAAAAGGCACCTATTAAAAGCAAACGTAAACTGAATGTCAAATTTAAAGCGTATCGGCCGCATACATTATTTTATCTGAGTGGAATTAGCTAGTAATAAGTAGTAGTAGTAGTAGCTAGCACGAAATCAACGATGTATTTTTCCATATTGAAATCCTTTATGCCTGTCGATCTATACAATTTCCAAAGCTTTCTGTCGCATTAATATTTAGCATTCAATACCAGAAAATACTGGTTTAATGCTACGGATGAGAGATGCAGTAGCTAGCCTTAGCCCAAACACTGATAATGTCCTGATTGATTGATTAATTTTTATTAAGACCTTGATGCTTGGTCATGCACCTAAAACTGTCAACTAATCAACTATGCTATTAAAACTAAACAAACTATTCATTTGCACACTTTTCGAGATGCCCAAATTCACCCAAAATTACCCTCCTCATTTTGGGGTTCACGGATTTAGTTGTTTTCCAGTGTCAACGTTGTCTCAACATGTTCGTAAGATTTTGTGGGCGCGTGGCCTAGGGCCAGGGCCCCAATAAATCATAACAGAATTGAATTAATTAGTTAGTTAGTTTTATTGAATTGAATTGAATTGAACAACAACAACCAGACGCCAACAATTAAACGCCATGGAAAGCCAACAATCTGAACTTGATAGGCGAAGTGCTAGCGCTCTTCTAGATTGGTTTCGTTTTAGAGTGACGGCACTAATTTGTGGTGAGCATTGAATCCTGTATAACCGACTACGCCATAATGTGAGATTGTCGGTAAACCGTTTACCGTTTTAATCCTTCTCTGATGAAGGCACCGCGCTAGTGTATTTTGCTTAGTAATGGTGCCAAAATATAAGAGGGGGTTTTAAATTGGCAAGTGCGCCCGGCTTCTTTACTCAACTTTACTTAAACGTTATTACAAAGCGGCGTCAGTTCATAAAGGATGGAGCACAATAATAGCTCACTGACTCTTCAACACTTATCAAGTTTAGCAGCTGTTGGGTGCTCACGCAAAGAAAATATGTGTCTGCTGGCAGTAAACCAGCGAGAATAATGACTGCATGCTTCCAACATGCCTGCACACAGTACAAGATTTATCACACAGTCATGTCCAACGAGTTTAAAGATTTAACGAATTACATTTTCAATCTGTCACCCAGTGGTAAGTGCTGGTTCGTATTTGCTTCAGCTTGCTGACTCTCTCTATCATCGCGTTGATTTTGGCTGTGTTGATAATAACAGGGATGGTGCACGCACTATTACCGTAAATAGGCTACCGTATTACCGTGAATCCGCTATTTGTAGTCCAGGCTAATGGTTAAAAATCAAACCATTTTGACCCGGCTACAATTAGAGAACGGCTGCAACTAGAGACCAGCTATTACAAAATTTAGAAAGGAAACTTTTATGGTATCAATACGTGTAAAACATGTGTCTGACGGTAAGTACTGTAATATCACACGCAAGCTTTTACTATTTCTCTTTAATAAGCCTAAACCATGGTGGTAACCATTAATAAAAAAAGAATTTATTTCATAATCAAGTCATTTTGACCTGGCTACAACTATAGAGACCCGGCTACACGGGTTGTTGGCAGCACTGAGGCGTCAGATTCGATAGGCGTCTTGGTCCCAGCTGTACATATCTGGCTTCTTACAGACCCGGGTTTGATCCCGGTGAAGGGAAGTGTGTATGTACGGGTTTTTCCCCGGTTGTTTCCCGCCCGTTGCACGAGGGTTTCCTCCGGGTACTCCAGTTTCCTCCATCCTGCGACAAAAAAATAACAGACACGATGGTGGTTCCTTCCACTTAACATCTGCCGATTGGGCCTTCAAAATGCTGTAAGCTTATTGGCAGACAACGTCTATTTTATTCTGTTATTCTACAACTATAGTATCCGCGGCCATTCTTGAGTTCGCCCCAGAACGAACACAGATAATCGATTGTATGTTTTTGTTAGCAGAGTGCCTTGTTGATATCTAAGATGGTTACAAAAACAATGGCGACCGTCGATTAAAGCCGCTCCCTCCAGGAAGAAGCAGCCGCTCGTAAGATAGCTGCAGGACTCAAGATACGCCGAGCACATAGAGTCCGGCTACTACTAATTCATGATTGCTAAAATACCTGTCTACGATTGAGGACCCGGACACAAATATAAGATTTGTGGCAATTTATCCCGTTACCTCGTCAGTTTAATGTTTGACTGTCTTGATCTTACTGTGCAGGCATACAAACGATAGACAGCTCCAGGTTGTCTCTTTTGTTGTGTCCTGCTTAAGCATTGACAGCCACAGCAGATCTGCTTCAGCAATCTGAAACCAAGCTTCACAATGCTTATAATGATTGTCATTCGTTGCCCTTTTCATCTACAGTCCATAAAAATAAATAAATAAAACTAAAAAAAAAAAAAAAACTGCCCGCAAAACAAAATTATTTGTGGAGTGATTTTATTAAGGAGCGGAAATCATCGTGCGACTTGAGCCCCGTACCTAAAAATCTAGCCTACATCTAAGACAAACTACGAACTGCTTTGGCTCTAGCTTTTGACGCGCACCCAGCGTTAGCCATGGCGCCAGATTCAGGGAGAGGGACAATTTTGCTAGGTAAATCCCGTGGGAAATTCCTAGGATGCCACTATCGAGATGAGGACGAGACATCACAGGGTCCTTCTCTGCCCGAAAATGACAGGGGTGGTTGAGTCCGAACTCGAACCCGGGACCTCTGGCACAAGAGACGATCAGACGAACTACGAACTGCCTAGCTTTATAACGTGCTCCCAGCCATAGCCATGGCGCCAGAAGGAGAGGGACAATTTTGCTAGGTAAATTCCATCATAGATTCCTAGCTTCTTTTACATGCTATAATCAACATGAGCACGAGATATCACAGGGCTCTTCTTCTCTTGCCGAAAATGCCAAGGGTGGCTGAGGTCGGACTCGGACCTCTGGCACACGAGACGGTCATGCTAACCAACAAAAGAATGCCTCAAACTACGAACTGTAGTAAAACGAACTACTGTTACAACAAGTAACGACGCAGAACTGTAACAATTAACAGGAGTCCCACAATACATATGTTCACCATCTAAGTTGCACTCGAAGTAGGAGAAATACGAAGGTAATTGGGAAATCAGCCATTAGGAATAAACACCTAGACTTCGCGTAGTTTAAAGAATATAAACGAATACACACCTTATATATCTTTCGCAGTAATGTAAATAACGTAAAGGTTATTTGGAAATAACCCATTACGAATACATACCTTTGCTTCTGCAACAGCTACTACAACAAGCAGGACGGCAACACAACAGTAGACGGTCTTCATGGTAAATGTCAGTAAAAGGTACAATTCTGCTTTCGCTGGCGAGTTTATATACAATTCCGGCTACACAATTCCGGTTCAACAAGACACCAATTAGCAGCCTAACGCGCAAACAGGCTCAAGGAAACAGGTGTGCAGTCTTCAACGACACGTGTGTTTAACGCCGGAAACTGTTAATCAGGCTGAACAGTAATGCAATTATTAATTTTTTTTATAAAGTTGTTGCGTAAAGAAGGAAAGATTTTTGGTCAAGTAGGCCTCGCGCATGCGGGTGTCACAAAATCCATCTGTTCGTATTTCATTCTCGAACGCTTATTGTCAACAGATTTTTACAGCTTAATTAAATTTAATGTTCGAGTGACGTGTAAGCGTGAGAGTGGTAGCTTTACTAGCTCTTTCGCTTTAACAGGCGATTTGGAAAACACGCCAACAAACAGAAGGAAAAATAAACAAGGGCGCGTTTAGGCAACAACAATTTTTCTCGCTCACTAGCTTTTACTTGGTTAATACTAAATCTTCTGGATGTTTCTCGCCTTTACCGAAGAATGCGGCATTCGAGTTGTCTGTACGTTAGAGCCAACAATGCGGACACATATCTTCTCCTCGTGCCTCGCGACACGACGTACGATGCCTGCAACATGTCAGCGTCGATTTATGACAACAAGAAAATAATTTTTACTGCAGTACAAGACGATGGACTGATTTCTGAAGGCCGGCATTCGATGGTTTGTCTTCGATTCGATAACCCTGAAATGGACGCGATGTTAGATTTTGAAGTCTCGCTGCGAGCAGCTATTTATTCTACCGTCATTGCTAGATCATTGCTACAATCAAATGCAAATTTTGAAAATAGCGTGAAATGACAACAATGTTGTAGCAATGTTTGCAATTTCCGTGGCACTTTATTCTTTAGCCATGTTGTTATTATAATATATTTAATTTGTTATTTATTACAACCGTTATTTATTTACGATTAGTTTCCCGTTTTTACTACATGAATGCGGTAGAAACGGGAAACTAATCGTAAATAAATAACGGTTGACTAGCAAATAGCGTTCAGCGAGCGAGAAGGCCTTGTTGTGTAAACATGCCCTAAGTTCCGATGCTGCACCGCAAACTTTTTGGTTGGCTACTAACACAAAAGCAACGATGTTGAGGTTTCGGTTTTTTTTTCATTGCTCCTCTGTATTTAACTATAGGATCGTTCCACGTTCCACGTTCCATCGTTCCACGTTCCATTAAAAACAAGATGGAGGCTTTCATGTCATATATAGGGCAGTGACACGACGTAGTATTATTGTGTATAACTCTATGATGGAGCCAGTAACTGGGTTAGCTGCAAGGTACACTGGAGGGAGAATAGAAGATCGTCTTATTAAAGCCAATGCTATTAGACTGGATTTCTTAAGCCTATAACACGCGATTTTCTTGTTGGAGAAAACAACGTTCTTTTAAGCCTGAGAAATACGCTCTCAAAGCACTATCTTTTACTAGAAGTGCCGTTGTTTTCCGTTACATTTTAATCTAGTGCACCTTGTAGCTATTACCTCCAAATGGTGTCTCGTAGCCAATATGACGTCACTAGACGCTGCTCTATTGGCTGCCGACAAAAAAAAAACCACAGTTCTTGGCAGTATATCTTATTTAGAGCAAGCTGTTATGTTCATATTAGCGAAATGACGTTCCCTTCGTTAACCATCGAATTTTTACGGAAACACGAAGCTGTTTTTCCTCAGCATTCGGAGTAGTTGTGCCAATATTAGAGCAATAACGGCATTTTCGTTTATCATCGTACTTTTAAGGAAACACGAAGAGGCTTCTCGTCTCGGTGAAGCATCATAAAAATAAGGTTTAGGACTACTTAATACGGAATACCCATGCCGAAGCAAACGAAATTACAGGTTGGAGGGTGGCAAAATCTATGCGCTGACTGTCAGCAAGACGACTTGACTGGAACCATGCACATGGGACGAAGGTCTAAGGAAGTCGGAAAAGTAGGGGAACGATCGAAAAGAGGAAAATAATAACCTAAATTCGTTAGGGGCTGCGCCAAATGTGATTAGGGTTGGTATCGTTGCGCCAAACAGAGGAAAACATCGTAAATTCTAAACGTCTTATACATCGTTAACATCACAGACATTGTAAACATCCATAGGGAATAGTATACTCAATATTTTATGTTAAGCTTTGACTGTTAATAGTTAGTAAATATAATTTGGTGAAAATCTAGTTAAAAATAGTTTTGTGGAGAGAAAACCAAAATTCTCACACCGAATGCTACGTGTGCTTTTATGAAATCGATAATTTGTGCATTTTACACTCAACTCTTTTCCTGTAAATTTCCCATCACCTTCGAAATTATACCTAGAAAGGAATTTAGGGATAAAACACACAAATTATCCCTTGGTTGAGCAAGGGGGCGTGTTTCTAAATAACAGGGAAGAGTGAGATGGATTCCTCTAAGCCACGCTCCAAACTTCATCATAAGCGATCAGTTTAGATACACCGCTGCCTCACTTGTCGCTCTCGACATTAGAAAAATTAGCAATATTCGCTGCCACGAAACATTTCAGCGAGAGAAATGTTTGTAAGAACATAATACAAATGCCTATTAATCTCTGTTTAATTGGATTTTGTTTCTAAATTTAGACATTTTCCATATCTCACTTCCTAGAGTTTAGAAACACGACCATCTCATCTAGTGCTGGTGATGTCAGCCATGTTGGATCAGTAAGTGATCAGAAAGTGAGCGAGAAAAAAACCTGTTTCACTTGCCCCAGCAACAGCCCAGCTCCATGACGTCACGCTTACGTAAAGTTGGAAGGAGTTTAGATCAGTCGCCTCGAGTAAGAAACAGTTTTTCTCACTTCCCTTTAGTTTAGAAACACCACCAGGGTGAAGGTATTCAACAAAACAGACCCAGGCGGACAGCTGGATTCCCTTGACTAGCATATTTATTATACACATATTATAGCGTGTTATGTTGGGTATGTTTTGATTCTGATGAAGTTCCCGTTGAGGAATGAAAATTTAATTGTGTATAATAAATATGCTAGTCAAGGGAATCCAGCTGTCCGCCTGGTTCTGTTTTGTTGAACAAAAATTATTGTGTTCATCAAAGCAGTCGGGTTGATAATACGATGAGTGGCTAATTATTAATGGTATTGCCATAAATTTAGAACCTTTCGCAGTTAGCAATAAAGATTAAAAATTTTTTTAAATAACATTGGTGTTCGTTACCGTGTTCATTATTTTTCGGCTTAACAATATTTTTTTTTTCATGTTTAGGAGGCAGTGCGGGGCTTAAGGAATATAAAACGCTTAAGGTAAGTAGCTTACTGGATTATCCTTTACCATCAAACGTAAGAGTAATGCTATCATTGCAAGAACTTCCCTGGCGTATTTGCGCATATTTCCGAACCTTTCAAGAAGGAGTGAACTTAGAGAAAGTATAGTGATGTGCACCAAGAAAAAGCCACCAAGAATAACACAATTAACAAGACCACTTAAATAAATACGGATGCAAGCCTATTTACGTTGCATTTTGGACTTAGATGTCAGACTGCCTGAATGGGGAATCGACCCTAGGACCTTTGTAACCAAAGGCCGGAGTTTTACCGCTCAGCCATACTGACATGGTTTATAACAAGACCACTTTTTTTTTAACTTCGTTTACCCCATCTGCATTTCTGGATCACAGTACTGAAGTGCTAGGACCCATGCAAGAGTGTGGGAACCTAGCCATAATTAAAAATTATTGGAGTTATCCTGTAGGTCAGACAACATTATATTATAGATTTGATCACAGTCGAGTACTTCTCTTCATTCAAATTTTCAAGAATTCAGTGAAAAGTATCTGATAAGCTTCCTCCCTGACAGTCACTCAAAAGAGTACATGCAAAACCAAAATGACATTTAATAATTTTCAGTTCTTAAAGCCTAGAACCTTGTTTACTTGCATTGATAAGCAAGACACCAAAAGCAGTAGTCTTGTTACTAGGCTAAGTGTTAAAAAATAGACGTTCGTTCATTATTGATTTGTTCACCTTCCTGAAAAATACAAACATCACACATTGTAAACAGTCACAGTGCTTCCTTCCAAATGCAAGTTTTTACACAAAATCCCCTTAAACCTCGCTAACTAAAAGCTTATTATAGGATATAGTGTCATGTAAAATTTTTTTCGCTTTAAAGAAAGCATATCACATTGCATAGCATGATAAATGTTAAACTCGGATTTAACATGCAGGAGGATTGGAATATTGGCTTTACACTAATTAACAACAGAATTCAAATAACAAAAGTTACTGACGTTTACAGCGAATCTAAAATTCTACGTTTTGGAGTCTCCCGAGGAATCGTGCTCGAGCCAAGGGAGGAAGGTGGCCTGATGGTTAGCGTGACCGTCTCCAGTGTCAGAGGTCCCGGGTTCGAATCCGGCCTCAGCCACCCCTGGCATTTTCGGGCAGAGAAGGGCCCTGTGATGTCTCGTGCTCATGTCGATTGTGGCATGTCAAAGAACCTAGGATTTCCGATAGGATTTACCTAGCCAAATTGACCCTCTCTCCTTCTGGCGCCATGGCTAATGTTGGGTGCGCATCAAAAAGCTACAGCCACGATCGTTGCTGCGTTTATCGCACTTAGTGTAAGAACGGACAAACAGTCAATTCAGCAACATAACACCAGAGTCCTCCACTGCAAAAAGACATTTACTTCCCTACGAAAACCAAACAACAGGGGTTCAAAGGGAGGGGGAGCGGCAACGGGGGTGGGGATATTCACACCACACAATGGGGGAATTCGGGGGCGGGGGGGCAGTGGAGAGGGGAAAGAGAGTAGACGCATGGGGGGAAATCTGACCATGCACCGGGAGAATGTGCGGAGAAGGAGCCGGGTGAGGCGGGGAGGAGACAGATTGGGGCCTCGAAGTTATTTTCATTTCGTGCTACCCAGTAAAGTATTTCACCTAGGTTCGCGGGAACCGGCTAGACCGGAGTATGTTACGCTGGGGGTACAGCTAGTTATTTTTATTTTGTACGTAAAAATATGTTGGAACTTCAACACTAAGTGACATTGTTGGGTTTGCATACCTTGCTTCGATACCAAAGGGTAGTAACTCTTACAATTACTATGGTCGCAATGTAACCTCACAGTAGAGTTAATAGTGCGAATAGCACCCACCGCTTAACAAGGACGACACGGCTCGCATGGTATGAAAACGACTGTTAAGCCTCTATACATATTAGGAAGCTGTTCTGTGGTAAAAGGAAGGAAAAGTAAGCTGCAAGTTCAAAAATCTACCTAGGATGCTTGTACTGACGACGAATGGTTTCAGGGTAGCTTGCTGATAACAAATGTTGTAGAAAGTCACTCTAAGTTTTTCAAAGAGTATCAGTCGGCCACACAACAGGACTCTGGAAAATACACAGAATATTGTGCACTAACAAAAAGTGTGTTCCCAAGTGTACAAGCTGATTGCACTGGCAAATGTACATACACCAAGTTAACTAAATAACACATTTCGGTGTTAGGTAAAAAATAGAACTATTACCAGTAAGTTGAGTACTCTTATGTGTAAACTTTATTATTTACAAAAATGTGTCACCTTTAAAACCTGGAAATCTTTCTATTTTGCAATGACCGAATCAGTTTTGCAACATTCAACCATCCTGGGAAGCGACTCAAAGAAATGCTTTAGAGTCTCTTATGACATATAAAAAAGTATTGTTTACGGTTAATTACAAAAAAAAAATTATTAAAATAATACCATTTAAAAAGAGGCAGAATCATTTCATACGGAAATTTAGAGAGCATCATGGCGGTGACCTACTTTTTCCTTCCCGTAATTTTGTCCAACATTTCCTCCTAATCATTTCCTCCCGGAATGGTTTCATCCTTGTTAATTTTTCTCCCAAATAAAACAAATGTATTTAAAAATGTTTACGTTGGTCTTTTTCGTACCTAAACACCCTTATAAAAGTAATAATATTTACTATAAAATTTTATTTACGTGGGTACGAAACAAAACACTTAACAAAAATACAAAAAAAATTTTTGTGGGGTTAGAGAAAATAACGAATTCTACGTGTTACGGAAAGAAGCACACATTTTTAATGAAGCTGTTTTGTGACGATCGTCACGTGGTATTGTTTACGTATCGATACACAACCAGCCACAGTCAGCATGTTTTTCCATGGCAGAAAAACAGGATATAATAAAATCAAACAAGGTAAACAAATGATTCAGAAGCACGGGCACGTCTTCACTTTTCAGAAAGATCGCGCCAGAAAAAAATAAAAATAAAAATAAAACTAAACTAAAACTAAAACTAAAAATAAAACTAAAACTAAACTAAAAAAAAACATTCTGTCTGTTTGGATAAAATTTACTCATTTAATGACCAGGTACACATTTCAGAAATGGAAAACCTAGTCACCAGCCCTACCCAATTTCTCGTGACATGAAAATCGCACAAGCCAGAGTACGTGAAAATGACATTACGACAACAACGCAACCAGGTCAGATAATTACTGAAGATCTACCATCTTTATGCTGAAATATTCTTCCACCAAACAAGAAATACTTTGACTGCAAAATCGAAGAACATTGTTATGAAGCGGCACCCTTTGAACCCTTTTCACGCTTAACATCAAACAAATACGGAAAATTGAGAAAGCCGGTATACTACACCCAGGACTAAATTTTTAGTGACGCCAATTATTGGTTTGATTTTCGTGGAACGATCGTTTTAATTGTTAAGTGATAGCACATTCTGACTGTAAAAAGATGGAGAGGAAATCTTTTAAAATTCTACAGATGACAAGCGGGGGAATTTTAACTCATAGGAGGAAAAATTGCACGGAAAGATATCAATATAGGATGATTTTATACCGGGCTGGAATAACACCGGGATGAAATAACACACGGTTGAAATCGTTTGGGGTTTAAGTTGTTTAGGAGGAAATAATGGGGAAGAAGGGATGGGGAGGAAATGATGCGGAGGAAATTGCACCGAATCCTTGATATCTGATCTGTGTGATCGGTAATGCGTTATATGTATAAAACTTTACTTGACTCTTTCGAGGAGCGTTTCCTTACATTCCTGGAATATCATGGAATACAAACATTCCATCGTTGAATGCACCAAAGGGGTGTGACGCTGTTGAAGATAATGATTTCTACTTTGATGTTGTGTACTATACTGGGTGTGTAATATGTATTTTCTTTAATACGTTAAAGTAGTCCCGACTTGTTCTGGTTAGGCAATTTCTTGTTTCTAAATGGGATGTACGAAATAACAAGTATTTAGGCTAAAATGGAGTGTGTTAAATGATGTAACCTCTTGACTTTTTAGTTACCTTCACACTTGTTATAAAAAAAGAATTTATTAATATGACAAAGACTAAAACGGTTTCAAAGGGTTTAACGAGCATTAACCACCACTGGTCATCTGCACGAAGCCTAAACTAAATAACAAATGTGTGCTAGTATTGTAATAATTGATATGTTGTGTGCGCGGTGTATCTTGAGTCCTGCAAGTATTTTGTGAGCGGCTACGTCTTCCTGGATGGGGTGGCTTTAATCGATGGCCGCCATTGTTTGTGTAACCATCTTGGATATCAACAAGGCACTCTGCTACTGAAAACGTACAATCGATTATCTTTGTTCGTTCTGAGGAGAACTCACTATAATTTCTCTTTGCATCCTAGGAACTGGCTAACCAGGAGTGGTTAACGCTCGCTACAAAATCCTTTGAACCCTAGGAACTGGCTATACTTGTTTCTTAGACCTTCTTGAGTTAGGTCTAGCAAAAACATTAATTTCAATATGCAGTGACATCATAATTGCCATGTAAATGATGAAGGATTAATTGGTAATTGGTGTATCACGTTTCTTGCGCCATTGGACTTCAAATGTGTATAAACTAGGACGAATGTTTGACCACAATTATGTAAGTCCCACCCTAACTATCTATTGTGATATTTCTTACATAGATTGTTTTGCTGCACATGTACTCATCATAAACCCTTAATTAACAGAACACCTGGCATGATCACTACCCTAAATGAGGGCATTAAACGCAAGTTTGTGAAACGTATCACGTGCTTTACTACTTCCCCTGTCAATTTTAAACAAACCTCAAACCTAGATCTTATTTGTAACCTCTTACAATAAAATGTAAATATTCCGGACTGAAGGACAGTTTAATTGCCCAGTTACCATGCTAAGTCTCCAGGAAGAATGGCAAAGAACACCATGAAGTTGGTGACAATCTACTAGCAAAAGACGTACCATGGGCGACACCGCTAAGATTCAGGAAGGACCTCATGCCTCAAAGGATTCAATGAGTTGGTGTGACCTATTCGCAAACGGGCCAACACCACATCATCTTGGCGACTGCAGCGACAAGCCGAGTGCCATGCCTGAACAGTGCCATTAATCGCCAGCAACTTATTGCCATCTTGTTAGTTCCACAAATGACAAAACCCGAGGATTCGAACTGGTAAACTTGCGCACATAACAGGAACGAACGAGTTGAAAAGCCATTATAATAAAATTGTGGGAGAATGAGAGGGCGTCGTTGTTTGCGATTTATTACCACGAACAGATATTTGTCCATCTGCTTGCACACCATGACGATGTTGCGACCTCCATCATCAAAACAGGAAAGATTTTTAAAAACAATTTGTGCTTGGGTGTTGCTTTCGTTTACTCGCACGCGACGTGTGTCATTATATGCGTAACGTTTCTGTACTGGTTTTCGGTGCTTGATTTTCCTAGTTGTGCGAATGTGTATTATTTCAGTCAAGGTTAAAGCTGTAATGCAGCATTTGGAGTTGTTAGTCTCATGTGTTGTCAAAGACTAAGTTTACCACAGAAAGGAATGTAACCCGAAAAAAACGCCTTCTTCCTGCAAACATTATCACACACATCAATAATGCTAGACGATGTGTGATGATGAAGGAGGATATAGGAAAAAAGTTCCCAACAAAACGCTCCCGGGAAAAAAAACGCCCCCAGCAAAGAACGCTCTTAGAAAAAATCGCCTCCAGGAAATAACATCCCTTGGTAAAAACGCCCTTCGTTAGGGAAAAACTGTTTTGGGTGTGCGTGTCTGGGTTCAACTCATCCTTAACACTACTCTTCCTTAAGTAGTAAGGTTCTAAATTGAGCCAGTTCATCTATACGAGCATTAGTTTGCTTCAGATGACGTAAGGCTCCAATAAATTTATTTTAAAAAAGGTTGAAATTCTAAACAATCCCAGGTCCCAAGTAGGGTTTCTTGTATAGCGAATTTGTATTTTTATGACACTCTCTCCGTTTGCATTTGATTTTCTTCAAACCTGCATTGTTTTTCTTAAAAACTTATACTTCTTAGGGAGATTATATTTATGGATGATTTCGCCAAGATAGTCTAGAATAGGGTGATCTAAAAAATTCGTCTTGTGATAATTATTTTGCTCTATGTCCATTTTTCTAGTTTTGAGATAAACCCGTTTGAAGTTTTGTGTAAAGATTTAATTAAAGAAAATGAATTAGAGAATATGTTTCGTTAATAGTGACAATTTTAAGGTTTTGCATGAAGATGACAGTAAGAAAAAAAATTGTTTTTAAATCTTACATAATCTCGGCTGTACAGGCAGCACCAAAATGGAGAAAGAATAATTTAACTTCAAAATGGAAGAAAAACTACAGAATTATTTTGGTTTCTCGACTTTTACGGATTGGAAGGCTCATTATTAAAGACTTAAAATATAAACATAAAAGTTGAACGTTATCAGAGCTGCACCGACATCAATACTGCTAGCTAATACTGATCCTTACTGATAACATGGTACAGGAAGGAGAGATGTCGGCTGGGAGAATCGATAAAGCCTACTATTTTTTTTCATAGTTTTGTACAAAATTGTTCAATTTTTACGTTTAAATACACCGTTTTAATCATTTTTTTTATAGCTAATACCAATATTGGGTAATACTGCTACCCAATACCGATCCTAACCTTACCTCCTTATTGGAGGGATCGGTAGTGGCCAGCAGTATTGATAAAACCTATCTTTTTCTGCAATATTGTCGAAAATTGACCAATTTTGATGTTCAAATGCACCATTTTAACAATTTTTTAGAGCTTTTGGGCGGTCCTAATTCCTAGTCAATAGGTTGAGTCTGTTTTAAAAGTTATTTAACAAAAACCAAAAGTAAGCTACAAAAAGACCAATAAATTTAGTAACGAAATCACAAAAATGGCAGTTTTTTATAAGCATTGTGGAAACTCTTGGTAAAACTTTCTATTTATGACACGCCTAGTTCTGCGAATCATCTACAAAAATTAAAACAGCATTACTATTATACCATATTGTGGAACCGTAATAATATTTACAGTCCAGACAAATTTTTTATTATAATAAACAAACAAACAAACAAAAATATTATGTCAGCCTTTATTGTTTAAAATTAAAATTTTTTTTATTTATTTCATCACAGCTACAGGACAGTATAGTTATTAAAAAAATAAAATATTAATTAAATATTAATTTACTCAAAATAAAGTGGAAAAAACACTCGAGGGTAGTTGCACTGCAATAAAACTCTTTCTGTGTTACAAGTTCAGAATTATTTTAATCTATCTCCAACCAGGAACGATCTCTGATTGGCTGATGAGGCTGTTAGAACACTATAACTCCAAGAGTTTACTTGCTGGCTGGGAGATAGACCAAAGTGTTTTTGTGTACAGCCCCCCTCTGGTGGCGAATTTATAAAACCAACACTGGAGATAGCTTAAAATAGGACTAAGTGTCATATTTAAGCTAATGTCACATGACGAATTGTAGATGGTGTACTGGATTCACAGACTTTTTTTGAAGAATAAAGACGGCTAGTTTAAAGAAGAAACTGTAAGTACGTGAATTGTAAACGGAGAGTTTAGAAAAACAGGCAAAGATACTTTTCTTTTTATAAATTTATTGACGGTTTAAGTCATTTGAAGGAAACTAATGCTCGTACAGATGATGAAATCAATTCTGAACATCACGAGACATTTTGATGAAGAAAGAAGTTTAATTTAAGGAGAAAGAGTACCTAAAAACGTTAATTGTTAATTAATAGTTTAGTAAATATGCAAAGATACTTTTTTTTAAAAATAAATTACTCGAAGCTTTAAGTCATCTGAAGCAAAATAATGCTCGTGTAGATGAACCTTCTGAAATTTGAGGTTAAGCTACGATCACAATCATTGGAGTATTTTCCCTTACTAGGGAGCGATTTCTCCTAGGGGCTTTTTTCCATGGGGCGATTCATCCCAGGAGCGTTTTTTTCTAGTGGCGTTTTATCTCAGTGGCGTTTTTTCTTGGGATATTTTTTCCAAAGGGCGTTTTGTTGGGAGGAGTTTTTCTTGGGGCGTTTGTTTTTTTCTGTGGGCATTTTGTCGGGGGAGTTTTTTTCTGGATACCGGTGTGGGATTATATTACCAAAGTTAAAATTAAACAAAATAAGTTTTGTTGCAAACGAGCCCAAAAACTTGCTGCTCACGTTACATATTTTATTTACTTATTTTTCTTCATCGTCGAGTTCCGCATCACAAACTCAGACGTACATTTGGAAAGGTATGTGACGGAACAAGGCTGAGATCCCTAGAGGACCAGAAAAGCACTTCGTTGCCGCATCAGCATGCTCATTCACAGCTATCCCAACATGGCAGACAATCACAGTCCAGGATTTTCAAGAATTTTGTGTGCGGCCCCAGTGAAAGAGTTCTTTGCGACAAGGCAAGCAGGTAAGCTTGGATTCAATGTTTCAAAGGGTTCCGAGAGTAGTACGTCATCAAGGACTTCAGGGCACTCATGGAATCCCTAAGGATTATTAAAATGCGTGTCCCTAAGATCAAGAATCCATTCAACAGCCAGACCGAGTGCCAGGAACTCCGCCGAGAACACAGAATAGCCTGATGGAAGGCGATGGGAAACAGTCACTTTCTCATACACAAGCACATACCATGCCAACGCCTGAAATTCGACACATCATTGAAAATCCGCCGTTATCCGATATACCGATAATTCAACCGTCGGAACTTCAACAAGTGGGAGATGCGACGCAGGCCGTAGTTAGTCTCCTTGGCGCCCAACAGGAACCAACTGTGCGGTGCCCCCTTCACTTCCCAAACGAACCAGCTGAGAGGCGCTTACCCCGCCCCCTCCCTCCAATGTCTATCTCAAGAAGATTAAAAAAAAGTAACAATGAATGGCAGCAAACACGCTGCCATTTTTTCAATGTGTAGTCCATGTTTTCAAACCAAAGTGCAAAGCATTATTTTTCAGGAATTTTATGTACGGTCCCCAATGAATGAGTTCGTTGCAACAAGCTCGTGGCGACATTACCAAGTCTGTGTGGACTGAATTTAGTAAAAACAAATAAAAAGAATCGTTAAAATTTAGTAAAGGTTGGGGACAATCTTGGCTAACTTCTAAAATCACGATTACATTACTCTAAATTACTGATTCTATTTGCTCTAGAGTTTGACCAATTCAGAAGCTTCACAGCCCCCTTTAATTTGACTTCATATACGGAAATAAAAATTCGACTTTTGCGTAGTACGAACATGCATCATAACTTCTCCAGATCATGGCAGTGAAACACCGGACACACAGAACTATCTTACTGTTACAACGACTTCAATTCTTTTTACATTTCCGATAACATCTTCAGAATTTAGAGGTGACCCCTTGCTTAAATTTATTGATGTACTGCTTGATGCATTGATGAACACAGTGGGCCAATGTCATGGAAGAAGTGTTTTTAAAAACGTGTGCTCATTATTGTGTGCTCTGTGTCACTTTTGCTTAATAGGTGTGCTGTCAAGGGCGCTGGACATACAATCGAGTGACTTGTCGTTTAATGTGTAATGACAGTCTCAATAATTTGCTGCTTTACGGAACATAAATAATACCGGGATGCACTGAATATAAAATTTGCTAAATACCGACTGTAAAACCCAATAGTTAACCTTCCGAATAATGAATACCGAATTCACACCCGAATACTCAACTTTCAGAATACCAAATACACACGGAATAGTTAATCTGC
>JAHWFP010095171.1:3814-14075 GCA_023313725.1 Lithobius niger | reverse complement strand
CCCGTTCCAGATTTAACGCAATTATGAATAAAGGCAATCCACTGTTCACAATAAAATTCTCTCCCTGTTTTTGCTACATCCCACGGTACCATATAACGTTTGCAACATTTAGAATGGCTTGACTAAATGCAGCAAAACCGTGTCACACAGGAAAGGCAAAATGGAACTAAGCACTGGAACTAAATAAACAGATGCCAAAATAAACATAACCTAAGCAAATACCTTTCACATATAGACTTTCCTGCAGCACTCAGCTTGCAGCATTATATTGTTATGTTGTGAATCCATTTATTTTCTTGTATTTTTTTTCGGTAAGACTGGCTCACTCAATCAAACCTATGGAAATGCTGCAAGGCTTTTACGTGTTGAATATTCGAAAATAGGGATGGGCATTTACTTAAAAAAAAAAGGTTATTTAAAAATGAAATGAAATTGCCCGGTGTTTTTTTTTATTAAAATAATATAATTTTAATACCATTTTGAATAGTATACAAAAATAAAAGCCGTGAAGAATGGTAGCCAACTCTTGGTGTATACTTGGATATATGAAAGTTCAAATCCATGAAACGTCTTTCTTAATTTTATTGATTTACGAACTTTACTCCAAAAATAGAGCATCGATTGCAAGTGAGAAATGTAAAATAAATCCGACAATTGGTTTAAAAGTTATCGTGGATACAGACAGACGGACACGAGCAAAGGATGAGAAGCTCCTTTACTATGCTTCGCATCGCATTTCTTTGTGAAAAAAAAATCTGAAGGAGTTGAAAGCCAACGGCAATGTCAGGTGTAGAGAAAAGATTTTTCAGTTTTACAACAGCTGAGCGCGTAGGGATACGAAAAAACTAAAATAGTTCGTAAAACGGCCCTCTAACTATTCCTCCAGTCAGAAGTTGAATGCGGTTTTAGTATAGTGACTGACATATGTCTTTATAGCACAACTAACTGGAGTCCGTGTGGTGTTGGGTGCACCGTTTGCAACATTGGCACGGTTTGGTATCTCAAGATAATGTCCACGCTCCGAAAAATAATGTTTCTCCAATCACATTTTTGCGCACACTTCACACTGGCTCATTCTTGCATATCTGGTCCATACGGGAAGCCGTAACCCGGGAGCAGAAGGCGTGTTTCGCGTCGTGTGGCTGGTCGTTTATCTCGTTGGTCAATTGTCAAGGCAGCATGTAATGGTACATTGCACGTTTACTGTTATAAAATTGACAGACAAAAGAGCGCTGCAAATATATCTATGTATTTGCTGTAAGGTGCAAATAGTGCCACAGAGTAAGTCTCACAAACGATAAATAAACAGGTAATTGATAGGGAAAAAGTGAAATTTGGACAGGTGACCAAAAAAACCAAAAGAATTTTGTTAAAGCATGAGTGCATTTCCCGGGGTAACGATTCTGTCAACAAATTGGAATTAAGCTTCAGTCATATTGCCATTTTCCAGTATTTACTTTAAAAACTTTGTCTTTGCCGAAAGAAACATCAAATGAAATTACAGTGCAATGATCAATGTTTGAAAAAAAGAGGAAGTAAATTTATTCTGTTGATCAGTTTAGTGATAAAATAACTTATAGTTCATTGAACTTCGAACAATTTTGTATGCAAACGTTGTGTAAATTTATCATGGGTATAAACAAATATCTCAGTTCGTAGATCCGTGATCTTATGATGTCACCACGGAGAGGGGCGAAGTGTCACTTGTTTTAAACGGTTTTATCCACAAACCATGTCTGTGCATCTTTTTATTAATTATTTTTGTCTTAAAATAATTGTGTGTTAAAACAATCCTAGAAGTTACTTTAATCATCTGTCTGACAATCACCGAACAAAGTTTGTGTGACAAGTTTTCAAGACTAAATGATAGCCAGAGAATGACTGGTGCTGTCTTGACTTCCTGACATGTATTGTTTGTTCCAAACATAGTGTATATGACTTGACACCTGGTCAGTCGATTCCCAGCCTTATCATTTTACATTAATTCGTGTTAATTTACACAGCTATACTAATGATTTTACAACATGTGATTCTAAGCTACACGTACCTTTTCCACCACCAGCTTCGTCATTTCCCAGATCGTTCCAGGCGTCGAGGGATTTGCTGTTGTTGAGGCCCGCAAATGTATACACAACATGGGTACACGAGTTGGTGTCTATCTGGTCTGGCTGTAATTCTCCATCTCCCTGTCGATACGTAGCCCATGACCCGTAATAGCACATGACTGTCTTCCCACCTATATATGGACAAGTAACACCAACTATGAATGCTACAAATACGAACACTGGGTTAATCTCTTTACTATTTAGTTTTTAGTGATGCGCGGTACAAGCCTAAAAACACAATTAGTGGCATAAAACAAGACTTAATAGCAAACATGTCACGTGACTCACGTGTTTTAAGCCACAAACGGACAAATCCAACCCAATCACAATCGTATTATTCTTCAGAGTTTTTTTTTTATCTTTGGGAATTGTAGTAGCATGGCCTTACGGCGCCGAACAAAGTAGGCCGAGGGATGCATAACCGTGACGAAAGTTTGCCGGAACCGTGACGTGTGAAAATATAATGTTGAACATCATCGACGGCAAACCGTGACACCGTGCAGTGCACGTCCAGGAACTGTGCTATGTGAAAGTAGCCGAGCTGGGTTCATTAGAATTGTTAAACCTGTCAGGCGAATTTAAGGAGGTACACCCCCGAATGGTAAGTTGTGTGAGTAAAGAAAAAAACTGCAATGCACCTGAGCCAACCTCTCATTGTTAATAAAAGATAAGAAGCTATGCCATTATCCCGTCGAAGGATCACGCCATTTGACGGAATTTTCAATTGATATTCAACCATCTACTCGTTTTTTAGGCTGACCACGAAACTTCTGTTGGCTAAAGAAAAAGTATGACACGAATTTTGTTTGCTGTTTGCTTTACCACGGGCTCTTTGTTTAAAATGACACTGTCACCGAATAAAAGCCTGCATAGCACTAGTTTGTATCAATTGTAGGAAAGCACAATGCTATTTCTTTTAACGAAACAAAACAAGTTTTAATTATTGAGTGACGATTTGGTACGTCCTCGTGCACCTGGGAGTAATCTGCAGATGGCGACACGCTATACTTTGTTCCACATTATGCTTTCAGAAAACTGACTGGATGACGAATCGTTTCCTTACACTTAGAGTGCAAACACATGTGGATATCATATTTGTACACTCAACAAAGTTACTGTTAGAGTTTACGAATGGGATGTTTTCGGATTTTTTGCACTCGTAGTGGAAGAAAACGTGGCGTCATGCAGTCAGTTTTCTGAAAGCATAATGTGGAACAAAGTATAGCTTCGTCCGATTGTTTTTGGTGACAGTGCGTCTTTAAGTCTGTCCGGTACAAAGGTATAAGTATATCTTAATACATTGACGGAGAATTTTCCTACGAAGGAAATACACAAAAAAAAGGACATGACTATGGAAAGGCTCAACATTCATTTCGAACGTGCAGCAATGCAGTGTTAGTGTCAATTACATGAATGTGGACATGATTCCACCTTACTGGCCACCACCCCTCCCACAAAGACTTAATAAAGAAAATAGAAAGAAAATGTTTCGATTATTGCCAAATACGTGGATTTGGTAAGTATGATGCGTTGTTTGTATGTATGTTCTTCGATTATGGTAAAACGCACGAAGCAATTCGAACGTAAATTACCTCCTCACAGCATGAGTGATATTTTGCGTCGATCAATATTTTGAAATATTTTTTTAGAATTTGTACACGCTTTTGTTTACATGAAAAAAATTGTTTGAACTGTTTCGATCATTATTTTAAACAGGCTTTAAATCTGTTCATTTGTTCATATTGAAAGAGATTTATTTTTTAAAGTTGTGGAATGACGTCACTTGTTTTGTTCTTTCTTACCTGATTTCTGGTTTGGCACTGCTGCTGCCAAGCCGACGAAAACTAGCACCGCCACTAGATGTCGCCACGCTACTTCCATTTTATTCTTGTCAGTTACACGAATTGATCGATCTGAAACGAGAAATAAGAACAAACTTTGTGAAAACATCGATAAGCAATTGACTTTTACAAAGACTTTTAAGAAGTTACTTTGTAGAAAACAACAAGCAGATCAAATTTCAAGATTAGCTATACCTTGAAAGTTGACAGTTTTAAAAATACGTTATCTAATACCCAAAAAGGTGAAAGAACCCGCTAAATTTTCGCCAGTTAAACAGGGTTGAGGAAATAAAACACTCCGTTGGGGAAATAAAATTCAAGGATTTCAAGGATTTGCAACATGCAAAAAACAAGTACGGTTTAACTAAAAAAAAAACGAATTCGTTAAGTTCATTCATACAGAATGGTTATCGTTTGTTTAGCACTTCTTATTTTGCAACAACATCTGCATTGAAAAGTTATTATTTTTCTCGTCGACTGTGAACCCCGTTCAAAGTAGTGATATCAAAACAAAATTGGCTGCCATCAAGTTCTTGGTCCCAGCCCCATCTCTTCCCCTTCTTTATTTACTATTTAATGCACGGTGGTGACGTCGCGCCAACACATCCCAATGCTAAAAGTGTAGCCGTTATATACGGTTAATCTGAAAACCCACACACGTGACCGTGGGTTAATTTTGATAACCCACACTTTTTTTGAAAATCTAACACTTTTTCTGCCCTCCACACAACCACTGCTCTACCATGTGACATACTTTGCAAAACTACCGTACACAACACAAATTCAACCAACATAAATAAGCACATTTTTGCAACCTGCGACATTTATCGTACTTAACATGAAAAAAAACAACCCTCGCGTAGGCTACTATGCTAGGACCCCACCCATGGAGGAATGGCCCAATCCGCCAACCTTTCGCCCCGACAGTACTAAAACTAGGCTACCGACACTTGTAAACACATCTAAATACACCTAAAAACATGCGACACTCAAGCGAACAGCACATTTGTAACCTGGCGACATTTCCGCACTAATACGAAAAAAAAAACCTCACGTACGATGCTATCCCCCTCCCCACCCCCATCCATGAATGAATAGTCCAAGCCGAACCCGACAACCTTTCGTTCCGACGGTACGAAAACTAGCCTACTGACACCTTCTAAACACACCTAAAAACCTACAAGACTCAAGCGAATAGCGCATTTTATACGCTATATCTTATTTAAACTAATAAAGTAGAAAAAATACGGTTTTACCTTAAACACAAACGTCGGTGACTGGAACTGGGTATATAGGGACGTCCTCGCGTACGTGAGACTTTCGCAGACAGGAAGTTTAAACCGAAGTTTGAGTTCAGGAATTTACGTCATAATTCACAAATAAAATTGTCAAATAATTTTTTTTTAATCTCAAATAACTAGATATGTTGGCTCGACGTCACACCTTCGCGCTGGCGCGCTCGTGCGATTTCGCCACCCCTCGATCTTTGGACTGTTCCGTTTCTCGCATACGATCAATTATTTCTGGATAACCGGGACTACTTCACGGATATACTGTATATTACTTATTTATTAATTACTCGACCTGCTCACAAGTTAGGCCTATGTACAAAATGTGTATAACCCCCCCCCCCCACCTCCTTAAACTTTATACATAATTGCTTGCTACTTTTAACTGCAATCTGTTTACCTCAAGTGTAATACAATTTTTTGTTCTACCCTAAAACTCATAAAATTATCGCATAAGTGTATACTTAGCTTGCTTACCTGTATAGTTTTGATCGTAGCTCTCAGTTGACTGGCAAAGTGAATACAAATCTGATTGTTTTTATATGAACATTTCCAGACAAACCCTGCTACTGTTTGCACGTTGTTAGATAAAAGTGGCTTGATTAGATTAATTTCATGCGTTAACAACTTACAGTCTAATCAAATGAAATCAATTGCGCATCTCTGACGAGGGAGGATCATTCCAAGAGATGAACATTATTATTTCTCAAAAACTGATGGGAGACCATGAATATGAGACGTCATGTATCATTACTTCACCTTTTCCTTGCATCAACCTTTCGCATTAATCAAACAGCGAAAATCGTGTACTAGAAATAATCTGGAGCATATAAAATGTACGTGGGAGCGTCCAATGTTTTAACTACATATTCTGTCTTATATCACAAGTTCGTCTGGGAAAGAAGCTGTGGATCTTGTTTCCCAGCTTCAGGCCAGTTGATTCAGCATGCATAGAATCTTATTTTACCATAGCAACACTAAAAGGCGTGAACTTTACAGCACGCGCGTGATCTAAAGTTGATCAGTAGGGAAACGGGATTTCAACTCCAGTCGGCCTTGGATTGACGAAGCCATCTCCTTTCCAGCTGCAGTTTCGATCAACGTTGCTGCACTCGGAATTGCCACATGCCTCAACTAATTGTAGCGCAAATAATATTTTCAGCACCTATTAATTATATTAAAACTTATATAGCACATTTTTAACGTGGGTAGTCCCCGAAATTAGTTACCACCAATCGTCCCACGATTGGCCTCATGGCGTCACGAGCCAGAACGAGAGCCGGAACACGCGATTATATTCAAAGCGGACTCCGTCGATCCATCTGGTCTCTGCCGTAAGCCACTCCAGGCTCTCCTGAAATGACGTAGTACAGCAAGCCACCTTTATGCATTTACGTTTTCGTCGGAGTTCATAAACTGTATACTATACGTTATTTCCAGTTTGTGATTTTTGCTCTTTTGGCTTTTCCTCTTTCCTTTATCTAGACATACGCTAGTGTGTCGCGCCAAGAAAGGCAACAAACATCACATCAACTCAATTGTCGAGGTTGTAAACCATTGTAGTGCGACGCCATTGCGTCAGTTTCTTATATCTTGAAGCATAGTTGGGCACATTTCAGGGTCTTGGGGAAAAATAATAATGCGGTACAAAAGCTTAAATTATGTTGAAATCGAGAGCAATGACCCACCTGACAAAACTTAACTCATGTAGGAATGCCAGCTCTGCTTTCAATGCAAAATCTGACCCTCAATAACGTTGAAAATCTGTTACTAGTTACTACCTAGCTAGCTCATTCCAATGTTAAATCACATAGGGTAATTATTCATCGATACCAAGATAACGGGAAAGCTTCCAGCTATGAAATTAGATGAACGGGTGCAGTACAATACGAACTGCGTACGTTTTATGGGTTGAAGCCTGGGGGCGTAACGGGGATGGCGTGGGAGGGTGAGTAAGTACGAAAATATTGTTATAACCATTGTTAGTATTGTCTGCATCGTCTCTCATTGGACGACCAAGTTCGGACAATGACAATGTGTATACTGGCGTACGTGCCTAGATATCACAATAAATCTAAACAACGTTGCACAAAGAAATTGTATTCACGTCCAATTCACGAAAAGTAAACCAACTGTAAAAACAAAGCAAAATAAACAAAGCCAAAAACTGGTAAAGAGGCCACCAAGTTGGGAGTGGTTCGGCCCTTCAAAGGAGTGATATAAACACCAAAACTAACTAAATAAAAGAAACTACAACAAAATTAAACCAAACCAAAAAAAGGAGTGATATCGGATCAAAAACCAAAACTGATATAAGGGGCCACCAAGTTCCGAATGATTCGGCCCTTCAAAGGAGTGATATCAATACACCAAAACATTCGCCAATTTAATCGCACCGAATAATACTTTGGACGTTAAATGAAAACTTGAACATTGCTACCAAAAGTAGCAATGTTCTAGTTTTCATTTAACCTTCGAACTATTAAGCGGTGCGATTAACTTGGCGAATGTTATGGTGTGTTGATATCACTCCTTTGAAGGGCCGAACCATTCGGAACTTGGCGGCCCTTTTTACCAGTTTTGGTTTTTGATATGATATAATTTACAGGGAATTGTGCATGTGTATTTTATCAACTTAAGTGCGGGGTAGGCACAAAAGGTGGCCTGCCCGTGATGTGAACAAAGTTGACTGGTACAAAAGCAACGAGACTCAGTTGATGGTTAATCAGTAACGTCGCTACGGGAGGGAATTGGTCAGGGTAGACTTATACGTAAAATACCACACCTTTCTACTCGGTAAAAATATATATCAAAACTTTACTCGTCGCTGAATGGTCACCGACAAACTAACCATAGATCTATACAGTATAGCTCACTTAGATGAAGCAGTTTGCTTTTATTCTCGTTATGCCCATATTAAGGCAATGACGTCATCTTCGGGAATAGTCGGGCGTTTACGGAAACACGAAGCAGCTCGTCGTCAGGATTCGGAGCTTTACGTTTTAACTTTGTTTATGTGTGGCATAAAAATTATGTTTAGGTCTACATAATACGAAATAGCAATGCTGAAGCAAACGAGCTATGATGACGAAATGGGATGAGGGCTGGAATCGCTACACAAAAAAGAGGAAAGCAAATAGCATAAATCAAAATTACTTCGTAAATCGAAAATCGAAATCGTTAATCGAACTGGAAACTGGAAATTGAAATTGCTTCAGAGAATCGGTTTACGAAGAGAAAACAAAAATTCTTAAAGGGACAGTATTCGCTTGGCCATTTTTAATAAATTTCCTCGATACACTATCAGATGTATTTTTTTATGAAATCTAACAATTATTAAGTGGTCCACGTGCTCGATTTCAGTGTTAAAGGGACACCCGTCTGCCTTATAACATTTCGCCTGCCCTATAACAGCCATGCGCTGATAAAGACGGATAAAGAAATGGCTATGTTTCTCCTTGACTGTTGACTTGCTTACTATGGAAACATAGGGATATATTATACGTGTTGTAAAGTGCTCCTTGTAAAGTGCTTCATTGCACCCATGTAATGAAAGGTGGAGGGAAGAGGAAGCACGACTTGTAACTGCAAATATATTGCTTATTTAAACCCACAAAACTGCACTCATTGTTTGTGAAAAAATTCTTCCACCAACCGTTTTTCTTTCAGTATTATGCAAAGAAAACTGTTTGTTAACCTACATTTTTTTTATAATTGAACGATAGGCCGTAGTCGTTTCTAGTGGTGACGCCCATCCCCTCCCCCCCCACCCCCAAAAAAAGATACCCCACTGTGGTATATTTTTTCACCCTTCTTACATTTTCAAAAGTTTCAGTTTTTTTCAGTTCACCTTTTTTGACGGAGGACCCTTCGATTTGCGTAGAAGGTGATGGGTTGGGGGAGGGGGGGGGTGGGATAAGGCACAAGATGAACTTCATATTTGAACCGACAGTATTTTTTTTTATGCGAAAAAAATAAGCGCTTTTTTTAATAGAGAGAAATTGGCATTTGTTTACTTTGGTGAGAACCAGTACTAGAAAGATAGACCCTATGATGATGACACTGACAAGATTGTTTAATGCAAACAAAATAGCATCATCAACTCCTAAAAAATTTGCTTCAAAGCTCCCCCCCCCCCCCTCCCCCCGGCCCACGATATGTTTTTTTAATAGCCACCCCAATTTCCAAAAATTTTAATATCACAGTTATACCTCAATTTTTTTGGCGGTGAGGTGAAAGCTTGGAGGACTTCCTCGGTTGAGACAGGGGGGGGGGGGGGCGAGGAGGAGAAAGAGGATAATGGCACAAATAAACTTCGTGATTCACAGTATTTTTTAACTCAAATGCATACTACGTCCCCCCTCCCCACCTAAATAAAAAGAAGCTACCTACCGATCGACGCCTGGCTTTTATTTTAATTTTGCTGCAACCAAAGTGTTTTCCCCTAGTTTATTTTTTCATGTATTTGAATGAGACGCCCTAGGCGTTTCCAGAAATGAATGCCACTTCTCTTTCCCTCCCCGTAAATATATCTTCCCCCTCCCGTACGGTACATTCTTTACAAGCCCCTTCCCAAATTTCCGAAAGTTTCAATATTACATTTCTTATACCCAACATTTTTGGCGAGAAGGAGACAGAAGTTCTTGGGGGGGGGGGGGGGGGAAATGGGGATTATGGGACCACAAGCTCGTCATGATGACATCGAAGGTAGTTTTTTTAATAGTTAAACGATACGTCTAGGCGTTTCGAGGGGTACGTTCCCTCTTCACTCCCTCCCCCCCCAAAAAAAAATTACTGCTATCCCCCACAGTATATTTTTACCCCCGCCCCCGCTCCCCACCCACTTCGTAATAAAACTGCTATTCTGAATTCAAACGAGTAGCAAGTCTATTTACATGTTGGATAAACAAAATAAAATACTTTACCGTCCTTCCAGTTTTATTTCAAAGTTACGGCAACCAAACTTATTTCCCTCAGGCCTAATTTGCGTAATACTTGAACGTTAGTCGAAATGGTGGTAACGACC